>NW_021025432.1:43826-63116 GCF_004153795.1 Camellia sinensis
TTTTCGTAAAATATATGGGTAATGAATATTATGTAACCATTATTACTTCAATGAAAGCAAAATTTAATAAATATTTTGATCATTTGCCTCATCTATTAAGTTTAGCCATAATAATTGATCCTAGGTGTAAAAAAATTGGTTTACAAGAATTTTTAGAACGTCATTTCGTTGATCAAACACAGTTTGCCCCTATTATGCAAACATGCAACAGATTATTTGAACAATACATAGCAGCTACATCTATAAATACACCTACAATGACAACACTAGCAATCTCATCTCAAGGCAGGAGATTAAATGTTTTTTAAGCAATAAAAAGTAGAAGAATATCTCAACATACAAGTGTAAGTAGTTCTGAACTACGACGTTATTTGATAAGCCCGTCAGTGGATGATTCCAATGATTTTGACATTTTGGAATGGTGGAAACAAAAGAAAACTATGTGGCTTGTGGTTTCACAGATGGTCTGTAATATACTAACCGTCTCTATTTCTACAGTTCCTTCGAAAACAACTTTTAGTGCAGGTGGGCGGGTGCTGAGTGATTACCGGAGCAAGCTTTCACCCAAAATTGTAACGCCCTGAAATAAATGCCATAAATTGGCCCCCAACAACATATACACAATGACATAAACAAAGTAGTAATCTTTCATTAATCAGAGTTAATTTACAAAAAAATGACACATGCGATATACATTCATAAGCTCTATCCTGAATCTATAGCATGTGATACCAAGTTAATGATCAATAAAATAAATGCCCTACAGGCTTACATCTTTCCAAGACTGTGCTTGGTTATAACAAAAGAGGGAGTCTTAAGCTCCATACATATAAAGCCCTAGGCTTGCACAAATATTAAATACAAAATGACAAAACCGAGCCTTCAACTTCCAGGTCCTCCCAAGGTAAGTCTTTAGAGGAGGCATATTACCAGCACTTGAAAATGGTTTCCCAAGTAGGATGAGCCAAAGTCTAGTAGAAACAATCTAACACAATATATGAATATTGATTGTTTTGGATAGAGGATGCACATGTTCATTGTCCTACAAAAAAATCTTTATAACTCTTTCCAAAATCATGTCATGTCAAACTCGCATCTCAATTCATTCATTTTGGCTCAATAGGTACGTCCATTGCATTTAACCCATCAAACAGAGGTTACACCTCACAAGTTTCTAACAGATAAAATCATCATACAAATACATTTGCTTCTATTTGCCATTTTACGAAAATTTCATCTGCGGGAAACGATACCCACGTATACACAAGATTTTGGGACTTTCATCCTGGACACTCCGGCCAACTTAATTTTCTATGGAGTTCATCTCCTATCTCCTTCAAAACAATGGAGTACATCCTCTTTCTTCTCTCAAACATCATATATATACAATGTATTTAAACATAGTCATATTCAATGACAATGAACAATAGATTAGTTTCAATTTACCTAATCCTCATGCAATGTCTACAACAATAACGACTATCCTCCACCAATAGCCTAAAGCAGATATTTCTAAACAGATATACAATCTTTATAATAGATAAATCATCAAATTTCCATAGGTGAGTGATTAAACAAATCCAACAACACCATTCATGTATACATCCTCCCAATTTCACATTTTCTACACCAATTTCATTATTTATACAAAATGGTTATTCAAGACATTTTAGGGCAAAGCTCTCCATTTTCCCAAATATTAACCCCAAGACCAAAATCAACTATTTTAACATGAGATGACCTCATATCCAAACCCCATAATCATTTATATACCACCAACATAGAAACCCCTCTTTTCAAACTTGAACCCAAATCCTAGGTTTGCTCAAAATACGTCCAAATCTCACCATTTTCACACAACAATCTATAACCAAGTTAAGACCCATATTAACGTGTAGAGAGCCCCTACCTCGAAGTTAGGAGACCAAAGGAGAAGTGGAGAAACTCCAAAGATATCGAAACCAAAGATAATTCAGATCAAAATGTAGCTATTGAAGTGCTCTACCCTTTTCTCAAAGGCACTTGGGTGAAGACCTCAACAGATCTAGGTGAAATAGTAAAGAAAAGGTGATTTTTAGAGAGAGAAACTCCAGATCTAGGTTTTTTGGAAAGTTTTAGAGAGAGAGAGAGGGATAAGAAAGTGATGAAAAAGATCATCTTCACGGACTGTTATATACGCAGTTCGCTTGAGCGTGGAAAGTGACGCTCGAGTGTCAGACACAATGTTTCGCTCGTGCATAAGAAGTGATGCTCGAGTATGGAGTACACACTTTCAGAAGTTTTGTAGATGAAGGACATCGCTCGAGTGCAAGATTAGACGCTCGAGCGTCCACTCGCTCGAGCGTAGAATACACTCATCAGTATTTGCAGGTTTGTAATAGAAAATACTGAGAGTTTTCAAATCCCGCTTGAGCGCAAGAATTTCCACTCGAGTAGAGAAGCAGAATTACAAAACCCACTCGAGCACAAAAATGGACGCTCGAGTAGATGAGCGAAAATTCAGGCAACAAAGGTTTAGAAAAACAGGCAACTGGCCTGTTCTAAACACATAACTACGATCCAAATGGCCAATCCAAGGAACAGCTAGGGGAATAAGAGACAAACATCAACATTGAACCATGAAACCCAAGTTCGGACTACCACAAGTGTCGGTTCAAAACCAAGATAGCTATACGCTTTCTTTTCGGTGGTTGCGTAGCCCACACTTGTGAGCCTAGTGATAGAAGCACAGAAGGGTGACCTTGAGATAGAATCCCTCTAGGAGAAGATCTCCAATGGGAAGGTAGAAAGAGGCTTGAATGTGTATCTTGACCTGAGCCTTGCCGAGAGGAAGTACTCTGAGAGTCTCATCATTCACGCCTTGTGGTGCATCCGAGAGGAACAATGATGTATCATGACCTTAGTCGCCAGTTTTGGTAGAGGGGTATGAAGAAGGATGTGGTGGTATTTGTATCGAGGTGCCTTACTTGCCAATAAGTGAAGGCCGAACATCAGAGGCTAGCGGGTTTGTTGCAACCCCTGCTTACAGCCGAGTGAAAATGGGAGCATGTCACGATGGATTTTGTTATGGACCTTCCGAGGACTCAACGGGGTAATGATGCCATTTGAGTGGTAGTTGACCGGTTGACCAAGTCAGCGCACTTTATACCTATGCATGTGAGTGACTTAGGTGATTTCCTTGCCGACTTGTATATTCAGGACATAGTGAGGTTGCATGGGGTCTCAGTGACGATTGTTTTGGATAGAGATCTACGTTTTACGGCCCTATGGACTCGCCTTTTTCGTGCCCTACCTTTCGGAAAGGGTTGAAAAGAAGGCCTCACAGTTCGGACTCCTACGGTTCTGAATCTAATCTCATAAAGTGTAATGTGAAACTGGTAAACACCAAAAAGTCCAAATTCGGCAAACCTTTTTGGAAAATCGATTTTTAAATGAAATAATACCAAAATCGGACTACTTTGCCAGATTACAGAGTCGCCACCTAAATATTTTGTTTTGGGGAAATTTAAGAAACCCTAACTCGTGCCAAAGGCCACGTGTTCGTCATCACCAAAGTTTCCTCGGCTCGAGAACTTTGGTACGAGAGGGGAAGGTCTTGAAATGAGCACCCCTTGCTCGCCCAATCAAAAATCGGCCTCTACTAATCATGATATGCATTTTTATAAACATTATGTGTTCTTGTTCCGATTAGTAAACTAGTTTTACTATGTGATGCGCACAAGCAAGTATAGACTAGTCGCAAGACTTGGAACAATTCAACTTATGTTCGTTTGCGAAAATGGTTTGAATTTGCCACCCTTAAGTGGGCTTAAAGATGCAAATTTTTCCACCAAACATAGTGGGCTTAAAACATGATTTTGCCGCAACAAAGTAGGCTTAAAACATACATTCATTGAATTGTTCCACTTCAAACAACAAGCCTTCATCCACAGGCATTTATGCAATTAAGCAAGTAAGCACATAGCCTCATGGAAAGCATGTGAATCATGGCAATATGGCAATCACACTCATGGAAGTATGCTAAAACATAAAACTCACTGAGTACTCCATGCCAAAAAAAAAAATTAGTTAGAAAAATGCATGATCCTAACTATGTTAAGTGTCTAATGCAACACATGCAATATGCAATTAATAGGCTCGGCTACTACATGGCATATGAATCGATTTGAACAACATGCAATTACACGTATTTAGAGAAGTATCGAAAGTGCAATGAAGTTTGAATGATGCACAGAGCCTCGATGCATGCAAGACATATGAATGGATGCAAACATGCAAGCATAAGGTATGCTAATTGAAAATGTCCCTAATCTAACCATCGAAAGCAATTAAATAAAAGGAAGAAAGACGTGAGGTTAGAAGACATACACACACGCACACACACTTATTACAACATTACACCCTAGCAAAGGAGGGTCTGAATAAATAAGCTAACTAGCTACACTAATTAAGCTAACTAATTATTACAACAATTGAAACGAATTAACTAACTTATTCTAAGCTAATTAAATATTACAAATCAAAGTAATTAGCTAAATACTAATCTAATTAAGCACAAAGCAATTAAACTAATTAATTAGCTACCACTAATTAACTAAACAAAGCAATTAAATGGCCTCGGGAAGCGAGGGATGCATGCATGCTCGGTTTCTCCACTCGAAAAAGCCACCGTCTTGCCACTGAACGCCTCTGTTTGCACATTTGAACACATTGTGCAATTTTCATTGGTGGCCGACCGAGGGCATGTCGGCTACTAGTGGTGGCTGGTCGGCTACTGGTGGTGGCCGGTCGGCCACTGATGAGATGAACTCCTCTTTTTGCTGCAACAGAGAGCAGGCAGAGCAAAACAGTGTATTATCACAGGTTTGTGTGTGCTGTTTACACTCCTTATCATCACACAAGCTCAAAGGAGTGAAACTCTTGGCTCTCCTCGAGACAGAATCCCTCTAGGAGAAGATCTCCAATGGGAAGGTAGAAAGAGGCTTGAATGTGTATCTTGACTTGAACCTTGCCGAGAGGAAGTACTCTGAGAGTCTCATCATTCATGCCTTGCGGTGCATCCGGGAGGAACAAAGATGTATCATGACCTTAGTCACCAGTTTTGGTAGAGGGGTATGAAGAAGGATGTGGCGGTATTTGTATCGAGGTGCCTTACTTGCCAACAAGTGAAGGCCGAACATTAGAGGCTAGCGGGTTTGTTGCAACCCTTGCCTACAGCCGAGTGAAAATGGGAGCATGTCACGATGGATTTTGTTATGGGCCTTTTGATGACTCAACGGGATAATGATGCCATTTGAGTGGCAGTTGACCGGTTGACCAAGTTAGCACACTTTATACCTATGCATGTGAGTGACTTAGGTGATTTCCTTGCCGACTTGTATATTCAGGACATAGTGAGGTTGCATGGGGTCTCAGTGACGATTGTTTTGGATAGAGATATACGTTTTACGGCCCTATGGACTCGTCTTTTTCATGCCCCACCTTTCGGAAAGGGTTGAAAAGAAGGCCTCACAGTTCGGACTCCTACGGTTCTGAATCTAATCTCATAAAGTGTAATGTGAAACTGGTAAACACCAAAAAGTCCAAATTCGGCAAACCTTTTTGGAAAATCGATTTTTAAATGAAATAATGCCAAAATTGGACTACTTTGCCAGATTACAGAGTCGCCACCTAAATATTTTATTTTGGGGAAATTTAAGAAACCCTAACTCGTGCCAAAGGCCACGTGTTCGTCATCACCAAAGTTTACTCGGCTCGAGAACTTTGGTACGAGAGGGGAAGGTCCTGAAATGAGCACCCCCTGCTCGCCCGATCAAAAATCAGTCTCTACTAATCATGATATGCATTTTTATAAACATTATGTGTTCTTGTTCCGATTAGTAAACTAGTTTTACTATGTGATGAGCACAAGCAAGTATAGACTAGTCGCAAGACTTAGAACAATTCAACTTATGTTCGTTTGCGAAAATGGTTTGAATTTGCCACTCTCAAGTGGGCTTAAAGATGCAGATTTTTCCACCAAACATAGTGGACTTAAAACATGATTTTGCCACAACAAAGTAGGCTTAAAACATACATTCATTAAATCGTTCCACTTCAAACAACAAGCCTTCATCCACAGGCATTTATGCAATTAGGCAAGTAAGCACATAGCCTCATGGAAAGGATGTGAATCATGCCAATATGGCAATCACACTCATGGAAGTATGCTAAAACAGAAAACTCACTGAGTATTCCATGCCAAAACAAAAATTAGTTAGAAAAATGCATGATCCTAACTATGTTAAGTGTCTAATGCAACACATGCAATATGTAATTAATAGGCTCGGCTACTACATGGCATATGAATCGATTTGAACAACATGCAATTGCACGTATTTAGAGAAGTATCGAAAGTGCAATGAAGTTTGAATGATGCACAGAGCCTCGGTGCATGCAAGACAAATGAATGGATGCAAACATGCAATCATAAGGTATGCTAATTGAAAATGTCCCTAATCTAACCATCGAAAGCAATTAAATAAAAGGAAGAAAGACGTGAGGTTGGAAGACATACACACACGCACACACACTTATTACAACATTACACCCTAGCGAAGGAGGGTCTGAATAAATAAGCTAACTACCTACACTAATTATTACAACAATTGAAACGAATTAACTAACTTATTCTAAGCTAATTAAATATTACAAATCAAAGTAATTAGCTAAATACTAATCTAATTAAGCACAAAGCAATTAAACTAATTAATTAGCTACCACTAATTAACTAAACAAAGCAATTAAATGGCCTCGGGAAGCGAGGGATGCATGCATGCTCGGTTTCTCCACTCGAAAAAGCCACCGTCTTACCACTGAACGCCTCTGTTTGCACATTTGAACACATTGTACAATTTTCATTGGTGGCCGACAGAGGGCATGTCGGCTACCAGTGGTGGCTAGTCGGCTACTGGTGGTGGCCGGTCGGCCACTGATGAGATGAACTCCTCTTTTTGCTGCAACAGAGAGCAGGCAGAGCAAAATAGTGTATTATCACAGGTTTGTGTGTGCTGTTTACACTCCTTATCATCACACAAGCTCAAAGGAGTAAAACTCTTGGCTCTCAAACCACCAATCAAGCAATTTCCATGCATGATGGCTAAAGAACCAAGTTTGTACAAGTTTAATGAGTGCAAAACAAGACTCAAAAAGACCATCACCCTATCATGCATGATCAAGGGTGATGGTGACCAAGGAAAGTGGCATATTTCATCACTTTGAGTATGAAATGTTCCATTTTCCTTGTGTTCCAATTAACATCCGATTCGACCACATGCAGTGCAACACGAAAGATGCTTATCTTGCCTCTTTTACTTGTTCATTTTGTTTACTCATTTTACATTACCGATTCATTCTTTAATCGGTTAAGTCCAAAAGTAAGTGTCCTCTAATGGAAAGATGACTCAAACCACAAGTTACTTTGGGCATGAAAGAGCCATTACACTGTTGGTAATGAACCCCCTAAGGGATTAAACCATTAGGTGCAACACCTCAATTCCACATTTAGCCAAACAAGTGGCTTAAAACCACTTTCAAAGCAAACAAAAGAGTGAAGAATCGAGGGAGATTGCAGAGACTTTAAGTGTTGAAATGGAGTGCAAAAGAATACTAAAACATGCTTTCAACTCAAAAGAATGATGATTAAAAACGTCAAGCTAGTGAAGGAATTAACACTACAACTATGCAATATAAGCCTCAACTGAATTAACCAGCCCAAAACAAAGCCAAAATAGGTCAAAATAGAAGCAAAAACATGCTAGACTTAAGCTAAGGTAAGCTAGAAAAATGTGCTAGCTCCTGAAGCTAACTAGGCATGCAAACAAGACACGAGGAGGAAAGGCTAACCCCTCCAATTTTGGACTTCAAAAATTGGTTTTTACCACAGAAAAACCTTTGCTACTTAGTGGTTAAGAGGCCCAAAAAATTTGTCTTCAAAGTGATGAAAAATACCTCAAAAAGCTTAACAAGCTAAGAAACAAAAGGGATGGACAACCCCCTAACTCAAAAGGGGCTCAAACCACCACTTTTAGGCCTCAAAACAGAACTTTTTACATGTCAAAACCAGCCCCAAAATAGTAGAAAAAGATGGCAAAGCAAGTATTGAAAGCAAGCTTAAATAACAAGTGTTATACCTCTTGAAGCTAAGGCACAAAATAGGCAACAATCCAAGCCCAAACCTCCTTCTAGAGCTCAAACAAGGCTCCAAGGGATCTCGGCCCAAAGGTGAGAGTATTTGGTTAAGGGTTGATGTGCAAAAGCTAAGAGAAACTAGGCAAAGGTGTACAAAAATGTCAAGAGAGAGAGAGAGAGAGAATTCTAGAGAGAGAGAGAGGGAGATTTTTGTTCTAAATCTTTTAACCCTCCAAAATAGGGGAGGAACCCCCCTATTTATAGAAAAACACTGCTTGAGCTAAGATACATCCTACCATACACATGTATGAAGATGTAGCTCAGTGTGCAATAGGTGGCACAACTGTTAATAAATATCTGGAAAAAGGCACTGGTGGCAGTCGACTACCACTAATAGCCGACCGGCCACCACTAGTGGCCGACCAGCACAACCCATGGCCGATAGCCTTGGGGGGTGGCCGACAGGTCACCAAGAGGTCTAGACACCAAGTTTGGCCCAAAACAAGGCACATAAAGAACAAGGTTCAAAGGCCCAAAGACAAGGCATTCCAACGAGGACTTTGGCCCCTCAAAACGAACACAAGCGCACAATCATCGAGTGCACAAACGATGACGTCTAAGTTTTGAGGACCGGTCAAAAATTGGGTGTCTTATAGTTGCTTTGTGTTGGGAGTCATGAATGATGGGAGTGAATGTCAAGCTGAGAGATGACCCATTTTTGCGAGGCCGTCCTGAGAGACTGAGATCCAACAATGTCAATACTATACATAAGGGGATTCCTAAGAAGGCGATTGCGAGCAGTTCGGAGATAGGCTGCCTACGTATCCTTTGCAAGGATTGGAACCAGCTCTGTTATGTTGCTGGGACAAGTACAAATGATACACAATGCACGAGAATAACTTATGACAATGTGCAATCGAAGGCACTACATGACGAGACGAGCTCCTAGATGCAAATGTCATGCTAGAAGAAATGCTTACATAATCATATCACGAAACGTTGAATGGAGCGACGTCATAACAGGCAAACTCAAAACATAGAAAAGAAGTAAGTAAAACATGAACCAAAATCACATTTTCATGCCTAGAAAGATGTAAAGGATATGTAAGAACTTAAGATCTACGCATCAATGAGTAAAAGCGATGAAACCTTCAAGACATCGAGACGCACGGTCCTACGAGTCCTATGGGCTAGCGAGAGCGAGAACAAGGACAGGCCCTGGTTCCGATGGTAGTGAGTAGCATACTCGTGTGAGAGTCGAGAGTCGGGAGACATCTACGTAACGCACGCCATTGACACTCTTGCCACCGATCTGTTCGGCTGAAAGAAGAGAAGGTGGTGATAAACATCGGGAGCACATCCAAACCGTTTGTAACCAAAACAAGCGAGTGGTACTTTAAATTACGATCTTGTTGAACACATCCGAATGTTTTTAACCAAAATAGGGAGTGGTGATAAACATTGGAACACATCAAATTCTTTTAACCAAAACAAGGAGTGGTGAATAAACTTACGGAACAC
Source organism: Camellia sinensis (assembly GCF_004153795.1). NCBI lineage: Eukaryota > Viridiplantae > Streptophyta > Magnoliopsida > Ericales > Theaceae > Camellia > Camellia sinensis. The sequence continues at coordinate 53,517 of NW_021025432.1, forward strand.
ATCTGAATGTTTTTAACCAAAACAGGAAGAATCAAAGGACAGGAATGATCTCACCTGGAATTCCTCTGAATGAAGCGTACATACAATACCGTGCCAGATAAGAAGAAAGAAACTCAACAAAGAATAAGATAGTAAGAAGTGCCATATTCATGCAAGACGAAATAATAACCATGACAAAATGTTAGAGACATGTTTTATGCAAAACATGCAAGAAACAAAACGGAAGCATATTCTATGCAACGAGAACCGAAGGCAGTTCTATGCAACATCGGAATGCATATTCGATGCAATAGTCAAAAATGCTTGTTCTAATGCACGATCAATAGCACAAAATGCATATTTTATTCAAGATTAGCAAATGCATGTTCTATGCACGATAATTGGAAGCATGTCCTATGCAGCAAATAGAGAAATGCATATTCTATGCAATGGCAAAGCGTACTTCATAAAACCAACTCAGCAACTCCCGATTTTAACCTCTCGGAAGAAGCTGCAATATGTTCAAAAAGGATACACCTCAATTCGAAGTTGATTAGTGATGAATCATCATGTATTGAAGACACGGTTCGGAGCTTCCGCAGAGGCAATTTAAGCTTAAAAGTGAACTTTCCTTGCACTTTCTTGAGAAATAAAAACACAAAATAGTAGCAAAACACGAAGGAGGATACTGGAAGCTTGTCGGCCACTAGGGAGGGGTGTCGGCTGCTTGTCGCCAGCCCTAGCTAATGTCAGCCGCCACTGGTGGCTGTCGGCACCCAGTGGTTGTCGACCGACCATCGATGGTAGCTCGGCCCTCTTTGGTCATTTTAACCTTTGGGTCTTTAAGTATAGGGCGTGGGGTCTTATTTCCTCCATATCGCATGCCCGAAATTCTTCTCTCTCTCTCTCTAGACCTTTCCTTTCCCCTCTAGATTGCAGCTTTACACGCGTTTTCCAATGCCCTACGCAAAGTTGATTCACTAAAACCTCTTGATTTCCTTCGTTTTGAATCGATTAAAAACTGATTTCGGTGCTTTTTTCTTCATTTTCACCACTTGAGGCTTGTTTCTCTCGAGTTTATCTTGGGTTTGACACCTTTTCCTTGGCTTTGAATTTTTCTCTCACTTTCTCTCTCATAAGGTTTGACTTGAGTTGACTTTCGGCCTTTTCCACCTATTTTCCCCATTTTCCTCACTTTTCAATAGCTCTTTATCTACATTCCAGATGGAAGACAACTTTTCACATCACGAGGCTCCTCTAGAGGCGGAGTTCAAGATAGAGTTCGATTTTGACGCAGAGCCGGAGCCCTTACCACTGGGAGTGAGGCCTTTTGATGCGGCGAGGTATCATCCCCAGACGCACATTCTGCCTGCTGGAGGCGTTAGGCACTTCACTAATTTCACTAATGCACTGGCGAATCTCTTACTGAGGGAGCCAAGCTCCCATCTTTCAGCCGTTGTCGTTGAGGTACAAACTCTATGCACTTGCACATCCGATGTTCTTTACTTGCATTTCTTGCACTAATCATATTCTTGCACTATATTTTCACCAATGCGATTGCATTTTTTTTACACTTCCTTTCCATCGAACTGCATTTACACTGATTCACTTGTCTTCTGCTACAGGGTGACGCCCGCGTATACAGGGGCTATGGGGCCACAACAGCCAAAGATTGGTACGACTAACTCCCTGCTGGAGAATGAGCTATTGTTGACGAGACAGGATTCAGTCTATTCTGCTACGGATTGCCATGAATCATACCGAGCCATCTACTTATTGGAACACTAGTGGAGAGATGGTGGGACACCACCAACTCCCTCTACCTTTCCACTACCAAAGAGATGACGACGACCCCTTACAACTTTGCCATGATCACAGGCCTAGGCGTAGGGGGTGATCCGATTCCCTTTGATCCTGATATGGGGAAGTGGGAGGCTGCTTGGATTGAGCTTTTGGGGGTGCACCCGCCTTTGTTCCAGATAGCCCAGGTCAGATACAGTTGGTTCAAGGAGCGGTTCCAGCGGACCGTGCCAGAGATAGTAGAGGAGATAGAGCACTACGCTCGAGGTTTTCTGATGTTCCTCTTCGGTACCACCTTATTTGTGAACAGGGTGAACACTGTGGGGCTATACTTGCTGAGTGCACTACTGATCCTTACACCGCTCTATTCTTTAATCTCTTTTATTTTTCATACCTCCCCAGATATGGCTCATGGATAGGTTGAAGGTAATGGACTCTTGTCCTGCATATTCAGCAATAGGCTATTTCTTTCACCAACGGCAAGTTGATTTCCCGAATAAGGGGTGGTGGTGCCATTGGATATACAATAGGTTTGCTGCTCACATTGCCTGGCGCTGCCCCTGGTTTGATCTGCCCGAGATGAGCTATAGCATGGCTCAGCAACCTAGCATTCAATTGATTGGCTTGATACACTGCATCTTCTATTTTCCATTTCGGTTCAGGCGTCAGTTTGGACACGACCAAACTTGTCAAGAAAAAGAGTAGAGTACTCGGCTCCATTCTTCGTCTAAGGCTCACAATTAGCTCGATATCCCACTGCATGGAGGACAAGAAAACTTTAGGCTCTCACTCCTAATTTCAGTTGCGTCGTTTCTGGTGAATGCCTAGCTTGGCTTGAGGATGAGGCGCAAACTGGGTCTACTTTAGCATCTGAAGCTTCCACAAGCTCTGGGAGGGGACGCAGGAACACCTGACTCATCTATGCCCCAAGTTTATTGCTTTGATCTGTACTTTGAAGTTTTATGAATGTAATAAAAATAACTTTGATTTGTATCGAGAGTTGGAGAACTTTGTATTGAAATCAATGAAATTGGAGTTGTGGGCACTAAAAATTTTCCGTTTGGTCCAAAAATCGTCTAAGTTGTAAAAAGATTAATTTGAAAAAATCAACTTTTATGAAAACTTTTCAAAACCATTTTCGGTAGGATCACAACTTGACACATATGGAATCTATCCTTAAGATGTACAACCCCGAATCTAGAAATGAAAAATTGCTCATAGACTAAATAGCACTTCTCAACACTGTAGATTTTCCTCTCTCTCTCTCTCTCTCTACATTTTCTTCTACCCTAGTGTCTTTGGGAAAATGGTAGAGCATCTTGTGAGTTCCATTTGCCGGTTGTATTGGTCGATACTAGGTCTGCGATCAATGTTTGTCCGTTGTGCACGGCCTATGCTATTGGCTTAAAGCCAGTGGACTTTGTACCAACGACCTAGGTGATCAGGGCTTACGACAACACAAGCAGAGAGGTGATGGGAACAGTTCAGATAAGAACATAGGTCGGGCTGGCTCAATAGGATATTGATTTTCACGTCGTGGATGTTTCAACCACTTTCAACTTACTCCTTCGATGACCGTGGCTGCACTAAGTGAAAGTTGTTTCTTCCACTCTTATCAAATGCCGAAGTGCCCTCTTGGAAAGGAGGTAGCCATTGTGTTCGGGAATTCATCTATACATCCTCCGCCTGAGGTAACAACACCAGTACTGGAGATTGTACATGGTGACGAGGATGTTTTCTTGTCTGGTTTTACCTTGGCTGAGGCCCAGGTGGTTGTAGACGTCCCCGAACTCCCCGGGAGGATGAGTCTCGTTCTGTTCCTTTATTGGGCTCGCTACAGTTCAGGACTCTCAAATTGTCACGGTTCTTAATCTGAACCAAAGAGTCCAAATCCGGCAAATCGTTTTGAGAAACAGATTTTTGAAAAGAAGTGCCAAACATGGACTGCTTTGCCAGATATAGAGTCGCCACCTAAATATTTTTTAAGGGGGAATTTAGGAAACCCTGACTCAGTGCCAAAGGCCACGTGTCCGTCATCACCAAAGTTGCCTCGGCTCGGGAGCTAGGGTACGATTGGGGAAGGTCAGCTGTGAGCACCCCCTCTCGCCCGATCCGAAGATCGGCCTCTACTAACCATGATATTCGTTTTTGAAAACGTTATGTGTTCTTATCCCGATTATTAGCCTAGAATTACTATGTTATGCGCACAACACAAAAGTATAGACTAGATTGCCTAATTTGGGAATAAGCATTGCATATCTGTTTGTTTTGGAACAATGTTTTGGAATTTGCTACACGCAAGTAAGCTAAAACACGGATTTCAATGAGCTATTCCAACTCAGACAATCCAACCTTCACCCACAAGCATTCAAGTAGTTATATCACATAAGCAGCTAGCCTCATGGTAATCATGCTATCATGGTAACACTCACACGCATGCAAGGATGCTAAAGCATAAATACTTACATCGTACTCCGTGCCAAAACAAAGAACTCGTTAGCAATCAATGCGTGATCCAAGTCCATGTTTAAATGTCTAATGCAACGCATACGGAATGTCACTAGAGTAGGCTCGGTTAGTCTATGGTGACATGTGAAAATGCACAAGTAGCATGTATCCAAGTTAGATTTTAAATACTAATGCAGTTAGCATGATGCGCCAAGCCCGGTGCATGCAATACTGATGAATGATGCACGCATGCATAGCATAAGGTATGCTAAATTAGACATGACCTATTACTAACCATCAAAGCAGGTAAGTAAAAAGGAGAAAGAAGTGGGGCTTGGAGGACATGCACACACTCACCCACACTTATTACAAATTCGCCCTCGCTCGGAGGGACCAAAAGAATAATACAATTCAAATAATGAATTAACTATCCTAGCTAATTAATTATTACAGACCAACTAAATTAATTAAACAAATTAATTAATTTAAGAAAGCAAGAAAAAGGGCCTCGGGAAGGGGGCTCAATGCACGCGTGCTCGGGTCTTGCTCGGAAGTCCACTGCCATGCGTAGGCTGCCTCTGTTTTCCCTGCTCTGCCCCTCTGAAAACTGCCAAAGTCTCAGAATTGCTTCCCTGGACATTGGGAGACACCACCGGCTGAGGAGAATGGCCACTGGTAGTAAGATATGATCATCGGCTGTTTATGAAGCTATCGGCCACGGATTTATGGTCGGTCGGCACGGAACACTGCCGGTCGGCCAAGAATGTCTGCAGAACCTGCAATTGACAGCAGCAGAGGGCAAGATACAGCATGGCAATGCATTTCAAGCAATGTATGCACCAACCATATCCCTTATCATGTTTATGACTCAAAGGGACATGGTCCTTGGTTCTCGGACCATCATGCGCGCATTTCAATGCGTGATAGCCCAAGAGACCAAGTTGTGCATTTTTCATTTCAAATGTAATGCAATGCACATAGTCAAACCAAGGGGTTTCCACCTCTATCATGACTCACTTCAAGAGGTGAGGCAATGCATGCACAATGCAATGCAACCTAGGCATGCGAGCTAAGGATGCAACATGGCAATGCAATGTGTACATGCAAGTATGCAAACAACCATGCGAGGTGAGCATGCAAACAAGCAAAGTGATGGACTTAAACATGATTAGGCAATTCTCAAACAAGCCTAAATCAGTGGCCAAAGTGCTCAAACATGGAGGCCAACACACGCACACACATGCACATGTTAAAGGGCTAATATTTAAGCACAAAAGGGCAACTCTCAAGCACACTTGAAAGAGACAAAACATGGACAATTAGCATGTAAATTAAGCTTTGAAAATCATCCAAGAACATGGTGCCAAACCAACCCAAACAATGCAATCAAGGTATGCAAGCAAAGTCCAAGATTCAAAGCAAGCTAAAGGGGTATTGAACCACACTTAACAAGACCAAACATGGCATGAATTCAATGACCCAAAGCAGAGTTTTAGCACTAAAACAAATCCCAAAAGATTACTTAGATGGCATCTAAATGACTTGAATTCAAAAGCATGCACAATGACCAAAATATGGAGCATGCAACACAAGCCTTTGACACATCAAAGGGACCATGAAATGCAAGCATACAAGCATACTAAGTGGACTGAAATGACATGGAAAATGGTCCCAACCCACTAAATCACAGCAAGTAATGCATGCTATACGCTCACACCCTTAAGGCCAACAAGCCAAAAATGCAAAGGGGTTATACAATGCATGCCAAAGTCGACCCAAACAACTAAGGACAGACCTTAATCATGGCTAAATAAACATGAAAGCTTCACAAAGCCAAGCCTAAAACATGCTAGAACAATGGTTTACAACCTAAGGCATCTTAAGGCAACAAAATGGCATTACAAGGCATGTATGCTAAGCAAGCATGGTGTACCAAAACCAACTTAAAACAATGCTATTTCATGGCAAAATAAGCATAAATAACAGCTAAGGCATGGTCAACAAGAGCCTAAGCTAGGTGCTCCCTCAAGAGGCAAAAATGGTCCTTTTCAAGGACAACAAGGAGAGGGGGTAGCCCTCTCCTTCTTGGGACCTCAAGGCACCATCCTTACCACTGAAATCCCTCAAGATTTTAGTGGTGAGGAGGCCCAAACACCAAAGTCCCGGAGCTCACACAAAATAGCACAAAACAAGGGCCAAACTGGGCTTAAGAGGGGTCAAACAACCCCAAAGCTTAAAACACTCTTAACAAACTATTTAGAGGCCTTAAAAATAGAACTTTTATGTAATATGCAAAGCCAAAAAAATATTTTCAAGATAGGTAAAAGTAGTGTGCAAAAATGGGGTAAAAAGGGGCTAGTTTCTTACCCTTGAAGTCCTCCTTCACAAATGATGATCTTGTTGCCTCCTTGAGCTCAAATCCAGTCAAGAACACCAAGAACAACCCTCTGGTCCCTCAACAACCAAGAGAAGGTGTAACACTATGTGTTTGTGTGCAATAGTATGGACAAACACACACTAGACACACACAAGAGAGAGATACAAAGATAGGAAATATGTACCAACCCTAACCCTAATCCACAACCCCCTCTGAAATTTTTTGTAACCCTAATGCCAAGGGAGGAGCCCTCTTCTTATAGGCAACTCCCTCTTGTAAGGCTTCCAAAATAAGCCATCCATGAGGGAAATCCCTCCATACACGTATATGGAGGGGAGCAGAGTGGGTGCCACAAAATATATACTAAAAGTAGATGAACAGTGATCGGCCATTCAAAATTGCCATTTTGGAAAAATAAGTGGCCAACCGGCAACAAAGAGTGCCGACCGGCAATATACATTGCCGATGGCATAAAATCACTGGCCGATGGCCTCAAGCCATGGCCGGTGATGTGTGGGGATGCCTCACAAGGCATTCCCTGCCCCTCCAAGGCAAAACACAAGTGTTTGGTGCAAAACCAGACACAACACGGTCGAGTCAAGAGATCCTGAGGCAAGGTGCGCGACCGAGACCTCCGGGAACTCAAGACGAACACAAACAAGGGTAATCACCAAGTGTTCCAATGGTGACGTCCAAGTCTCGAGGACGGTCAAAAATGGGGTGTCTACAGTGGTGAAAAATATTTTAGCTATTGATGAGGGCTTATATATCCGTGCTCAATTAGTGTATCTCATGAACAAGCTACAACATATGCCCGTGATGGGATTAGGAAAGAGCAACCGAAAAGGCGTTACGGCACTGGCCAAAGTCCTACATAACCCTCATGCATTTGGCTTGGGCTATACGCCCACCAAAGAGGACTGGGTGAGAAAAGGAAAGGAAATGGCAGGAAGAGCCAAAGCAAAGCAAAACAAAGTGGGAAGCACTATGAGCTTGTGCATAGGCCAATTCAGGGAACTCTGAACGGCCACTTTGTTCGGGAGGGGAAGACTTCCTATTTTGCAATTTTCCTGAGCCATGGTTGAACTTCAAGAAGCGACTTCTACCTCGCTTTGAGATTTTCTTCAACTTACAGCTGCAAAAAAGTGAAGAAACAGAGGAACAGACTGAATTAACTACTGAGGCTGAACAGAGCACAAAGGGTGAGTCCAACAGCAGTGAACTTGAGATAGGAGTAACATTGGCTTGTCTCCTTTCGGATCCTCCGATCAATCTGGAGAGCTTGGGGGAGGACCTCACCGTTTCCATGATCGAAGACAAATCAGGTGTGGTCTGTTCCGATGATATTCTGGATACATCCAATGTGTTGTCCCTCACTTGACAGCTAGAGGAGGGTTTTCTGTCTGGTAGTTCTGAATCAGGTAGTCAGTCGAAATCTAATTTCACAAAGACTGTAGAGTCGGAATCAAATTCGAGTTCTTCTGAGTCGGAGTCCGGTATTCCTGGGGTTGATAACCCGAATGCTGTAGGTTTGTCCAGGTTGTCTTTTTTCTTTTCTTTTGAGACGGTTGTAACTGAGGAATTAGACGAGCTAGATCTTTTGAATGTTAATACCATTGTATATTGCCACTTGTATATTGCATTGATACTTCTCTGTGCCACTTATATATTGCATTGATCATGACTTTCAAAATTTTGATAAAAATGACGAGGAATGAATTGCTCTGGTTTTGAAACATTTGATTGATCAAGAGGAGAAGAGGTTTGTAAAACCCCTTGTTAATGAAATCATTCCAATTAATGTGGGCACTAAGAAGGATCCGCATCTGGTCCAGATGAGGTCCACTTTGTCTTCGGAGGAGCGTGAGCGTTTAGTTCCTTTGTTAAAAGATTTCAAAGTTGTTTTCGCGTGGTCCTATGAAAACATGCCTGGAATCAATCCTGAGATTGTATAGCACCGGATCCCTCTTGACCCCTAGACCCGACTCGTCAAGCAGAAGCTACGGAGAATACACCTGGATTGGGTTTTGAAGATTAAGGAAAAGGTCACCAAGCAGATAGACGCAGGGTTCTTGCTAGTATCTGAGTATCCGACTTGGTTGGCCAACATTGTTTTGGTGCCAAAGAAAGATGGTAGAATCAAGGTGTGTGTGGATTTCCGAAATCTGAACAAAGCCAGTCTGAATGACAACTTTCCCTTGCCGCACATCGATGAATTAGTGGACTTCATCACAGGCCATGTGTTGCTCTCCTTTATGGATGGATTCTTTTGGTATAACCAGATTTTAATGGCACCCGAGGACAGAGAGAAAACTGCTTTCACTACACCGTGGGGAACCTATTGCTATAGGGTGATGCCATTCAGTCTGAAAAATGCTGGGGCTACTTATCAACGGGAAGCAACCACTATCTTACATGATATGATCCACAAAGAGGTCGAGGTGTATATAGATGACATGATTGTCAAGTCCAAGAAAAGAGAGGGCCACTACACCGCCTTGAAGAAATTCTTCCAACGGATCAGAGAATATCGGTTGAGGCTGAATCCACAAAAGTGCACTTTTGGCGTAACAGCAGGGAAAATGTTGGGTTTCTTGATTACATAGAGGGGCATCGAGGTTGGTCCTTCCAAAATCAAGGCCACACTAGAAATGCCCCCACCAAGGACTGAAAAGGAGTTGCGAGGCTTTCTAGGTAAAGTGCAATTCATAAGGCAGTTTATTGCAAAATTAACCTTGACTTATGAACCACTATTTGGTCTTCTGAAGAAAGGAAAGAAATTCCAATGGTTTGAGCGATGTCAGTTTACTTTTGAGCAAATCAAGCAGTATCTTCAAAACCCGCCCGTGTTGTCACTACCAAAGCTGGGGAAGCCGTTGATTTTGTATCTATCAGTAACGGACACAACAATGGGATGCACGCTTGCTCAGGAATCTGAGGATAGAGTGGAGAAAGCCATCTATTACCTGAGTAAAAAGATGCTAGAATATGAGACC
>NW_021025432.1:95858-147508 GCF_004153795.1 Camellia sinensis
TTTCAACCCTATGCAATGTTTTTGCACCACCACCCTCCTTATCATATTTGAGACTCAAAGGAGTATGCGTTCTTCGATCCTTATGCCAACCAATCACGCATTTCGAGCATTGTATGGCCAAAGGAGCCAAGTGTGCATTTAATATCAAGAAATTGCACACAACGACATATAGAAGGCCCCCCAACCTCTATCATGAGTTTATTAAGGGCAAGGGATCAAGACATGGCACAATGCTATGGGAACTAAACATGCTCAAGCAACTAATTGCAACATGGAGCATGTGAAAAAGCATGCAAACATCAAGTATGTAACAACATATCAACACATGACAAATGCAAGCTAACAAAGATGAAAGGAATGCCTGAAGCATGCAATAAATGCAATGTGCTAAATATGCACAACATACAAGAAAGCATGCAACACATGCAAAGGATGAGACTTACACCAGATGGCATAGCTCTCTTAAAATAGGTCCAAAACAGTGGCCAATATGATAAAAATGAGGCAACAAGGTCAATGCAAACATGCACAAATGTAAGACCAAACCTTAAGAGACAAGTGGCAACTTAGCCAAGCATGACAAGGATGAAATGTTGGCATACATATGACATACTGTTCCAACTCTGCAATGACAGTACAAGATGGTCCCAGAATGCATGCACAACTCACCTAATGCATAGTTGGACTGGCACAATTACGAAAACTAGTGAGGTGCATTACACTAGAGGTATGGCTAAAGCATGCCCAAAGATTGACCAAACCCGAACCCCATACGTCCTCATAGCAGACCCAAAATAGTGGCAAAGTGGACTAAATGATGGCTTGCAATGCACAAAAATAAAGCTCATGAATAGGCCACAAAAATGAGGCAACAGCGCAAGATCTCAAACGCATCTAAAGAGGGAAACATGGAATATGCCACAAGTATAAGCTCTAATAATAACATGTTCATATGATGCCAAAACATGAAAAACAACTCAAGATTAAGCAGGAAGAGGCTTTCAGCAAACTCGAAGCTAGGGCATGGGTTTTCCACTACAAGCCAATGCTCGAAAGCACATTTGACCATGGGACCTCAAAACAGAAGCTAATGGGCCTAAATCAGAATATAAAGATCAATTTAGAACATGGGCCAAAAGCTGCTAGAAATCAGGGCCACAAAATTCCATGACAAGTGAAGCTAGTGAGCTTAGGTTACACTACTACAGCATAGGAAGCAGTTCAAAGAGGCCACTAAACAGAACAAAAGTCAGAGACCATGACATGCCAAATAAAAGCCAACAAACAAACTATTGAAGACAAATGATAATGCATGTCAAGACATGGCTTGCTCCTTTGATAGGCTAGTAAGAGGGGTTATTTTCTACACAGATGCAAGAGACACACCCAAGGTGCACTAAAACCACTCTGGACAAGCTAGGAGGCCCTAAAAGTCAATTGAAAATGGGCCTGAACAACAAGGCCTTGGAGGTGTGGCAATGACAGGCTCTTTTGTAAGGCCAAAAATGCTTAGGTGAAACAGGCACAACAAGAGAGAGGGTCACCCTCTCTGGCCTTTTGAGGCCGCTCAAAAGCCACATCCTCACCACTGCAAAAATTCCACGGATTATCAGTGGCTAGGAGGCCAAGCAAAGAACTCAGCTCGAATGCTCTATCATGGCATAGCTACAAAACAAAGTCTTAAATAGAGGTGCAAGGGGTAGATGACCCCCCAACAAGCAAATGGCCTTGAACCAAACATGAAAAACACTTAAAAGAGCTTTCTCACTTGACACAAAGCCTAACATAGCATGCAAAATAAGGCTAAAAGAAGGATCAATAAATAGAGGCTTAAAAGGGAGAATAAAATGAGTTACCCCTTGAAGGCTCCATAAAAAACCGCAACTTCTGGACCCAAAACAAGCTCCTTAACCTCTGAAAATCGGCACCAGAACTTGTAGGTTGATGGTGGAAAGTGTTAGGCTATTGGGGTGGTGTGCACAGGGCCAAGAATCACACATTTGGAAGTTCAAAATAGTGAGATATAGAGAGGGATATATATCTTGCTTAGCAAAATTTTTGGAACCTGGTATAAGGAGAGGGAGGGCCCTTTGTAGAGGAGCAAAGGTTCAAGCTTTCGCTTCAAGAAGCTAGAGCACAGGGTTCAAGCTTCCTCAAAGAAGCTAAAGGAACTGGTGTAAATCCCTCCATACAAGTGTAGGAGGGGTTAATTGTGGATGGCAGCTGCACCAGCTGGCATAAAATATCTGCATAAGCAATGAACAGGTTCGGCCACCAAAACATGGCGATCGACCAACACCAGTGCGGCCGACCAACCATTAGTCCGACCGATCGCCAACACTCCTGGCGGTGGCAATAAAAAGGGGGATGATCTCATGCCATGGCCGGTGGGTTGAGGGGATGGAAAACAAGCCACCCCTTCCTTAGAAGCAAAAACACAAGTGTTTTGGTCCATGACCAAGCACAAAAACAAAGATTGAGAGATCTATGAGCAAGGGGCGTAGCCGAGACCTCCGAGAACTTCAAATGAACACCAGCATGGATGATCATCGAGTGTTCAAACCGATGACGTCCAAGTCTTTGAGGACGGTCAAAAATGGGGTGTCTACAGTTGCCCCTCTTTGACAGAACTCGAAAGTCATAACAATGACGGGAGTGAATGTCAAAGCCCAGAGACGACCCATTTTGGACAAGGCTCGAAAAGACTTAACAAGCATGCAAGATAGCAAGATATGTGCCAAAGGTGGGGCAAGATGCAAGAACAATAGCACAAAGTCCGAGCATAACTTATGATCATGCAAAAGAAGTTGTAACGAAGCCTAACACTAGCAACAGTTTTAAGCAAGCCAAAACCAAACTACATTACGATGCAGAAAAGATGTAGAGAATTATGTAATTCTCGCTACATTTGACGCGACGAGAATACAATACCGTCCGGTTTGTCTGGTCGCGCCAGCCTCAAATGAACCGTACATACAATATCGTGCCTGCAAAAGAAAGAGACTGAACAGGAACAACATTGTTAGCAATATGCAAAGCAATGCAAGTAAAAAGTGTGTAATGACGCAAGTGAGGGGTGCATCGACAATGAGGGTGGAAGGGGTGCATAACATACGCAACGCCGAGTGTGTGCATAAACAATGTGATTTGAAACAAGCATAATAATGCAAGGAGGGCAACGCACGACATCGCGAGCCGAGTGGTGCATAACAATCAAATCGAGATAGTAGTGATAAACACATTAAGTAAAACATGCGTCGAACAACGCAAATGATGACAATGCTAACAAGAGAGGCATAAACACATGTAGTAAAGCATACGCAAAACAGTATGCAATGTGTGTAACAATGCGAGAAGGGTGCATAAACACATGTAAGTAAAGCATATGCGAAAAGTATGCAATGGTTAAATGTGTAACATGACATAGAAGAGGGTGCATAAACACATGTAAGTAAAGCATACGTGAAACACAATGCAATGTGTGTAACAATGCGAGAAGGGTGCATAAACACATATAAGTAAAGCATAGGAAATAACTGCAATGTGATGAACAATCGAGAAGGATGCATAAACACTGAAGTAAAGCATACGTAAAGCATGCAATGTGTGTAACAATGCGAAGGGGAGAAAGGTGCATAAACACATGTCAGTAAAGCATACGTGAAAACGCATGCAATGTGTGTAAAATGCGAGAAGGGTGCATAAACACATGTAACAAAGCATACGTGAAAACGTATGCAATGTGTGTAACAATGCGAAAAGGGTAGAAGGGGTTAGTAAGGGTTAGTTACGTCCACACGCGGCACACGAGTGGAGAATAGACAAAGCATGCAGTAAGAAAGTTAACGTCCACGCCGGCAACGTCGAGTGGAGAAAAGTTTAGATTACGTCCACGCGCGGCACGTGAGTGAGAGAAGTTAGAGTTATGTCCACACGCGGCACGAGTGGAGAAAAGTTAGATACGTCCATACGCGGCACAGCGAGTGAGAAAAGTTTAGATTACGTCCACCTCACGCGCAAGCGAGGTGGAGAAATTAAGAATTACGTCCACACGCGGCACGGCGAGTGAGGAAAAGTTGAATGTCCATAACGCGGACACGCGAGTGAGAAATTTAGAAGTTACGTCCACACGCGGCAGCGAGTGGAGAATTAGAACGTCCATAAGCGGCAGCGAGTGAGAAAAGTTAGAGTTAGCCACACGTCCATGCGATGAGAAAGTTGATCGCCATACCGCAGCGGTGCGGAAAATTTAGAGTTACGTCCACAGCGGCATGCGAGTGAGAAGTTAGAACGTCAACCAGGATGACCACCAAGTGGCGCATGCGAGTGGAGAAGATATAGAGTGGTGCAAGACTGCACATGAAATATGTAACAATGCAAGAGAGTTTGACGTCATGATATGCAAACGAAGATGCATGACAATGTAGTTGTTCAAAATGCCATTAATGCACAGAGATGGCATGACAATGCACGTTGCTGAAATGCATGACAATGCGAATTATTGAAACGCATAACAATGCGAATGAGAACACGCATGATAATGCATGAACTGAAATGCATGATAATGCAAACTATTGGAATGCATGACAATGCAAATGAGAAACGCATGACAATGCATGAACAAGAATGCAATGGCAATGCATGAACTGAGATGTAGATAAAGATGCATGACGATGCGTGTAATTGAAGTGCATGACAATCGCATGATTTATTGAAATGCATGACAATCCATACTATTGGGGATGCACGACAATGCAAAGTGAATCAAATGCGATGACTAAAAGCGGACACATGTTTTTTTGATTAAATGCATGATAATGCAAATGAACTCAAATGCGTGACAACGCACGTTTTTTTTTTTTTTTTAAATGCATGACTAATGTAAAATGACCTTCAATGCTGACAACGCACGTTCGTTTTTTGAAATGCATGACAACATGCAAATGAACAGTGCATAACAAGCAGTATGGCGTGTTACAACGACGTGTAGACGTGCATAACGATGCATCTATGTATGTTTATCGTAAAAAGGAAACATTAATGAACGCATTTAAACAGTTATTGAATCTCACAAGATACCAAAGGATACGAAAAGGATACACCTTGCGCGTACTGAGCATCGCATACATGAAGCACGGTTCGAGGTCAACACAAAGCCTTTAACTTCAAAAACCATTTCCTTGCACTGTTTTGAGTAATGGAGCTTCCCAAACCACGATAAATGACCCAACCAAGGGTGTGGGAGGTGCTCCTTTGACGCACAAGGGGAGGCCACCGGCCATCCATCGGCCACAAAATGAGTTCATCGGCAACTATTTAGCTAATCGGCTAACAATTTGGGCGACCAGCTAAAAATGGCAGAGTCGGGGCAATTTCGACATTTGGCCACGGGTCTTTAAATATAGGGCCTCAAACCCTATTTTCACTTCCTCCAAGCTCGAAAAACCTCCCTCTCTCTAGGTGATTTCCAACCTCCGATCCTCGTTTTTCTCGTGTTTTCGACACTTTTTTCGTCATTCGAATTCGGCCGAAAATCTCCCGTTTCGCACATTTTGAACGCAAAAAATCTTGGTTTCGGTGCATTTTCCTTGGTTTCCACCATTTGGGGTTTGTTTTCCCCTGAGTCATACCTTGATCTTCGTGCTTTTCCCACCCCCGACCTTTCTTCTCATTTTTCACCCTCTCGGGTTGACTGTTGATTTGGCATTCTCGCCTATTTTTCCACATTCTCGCATTTTTTGTACTCTTTCTGAGATGGCAGGCGACATACCACAGGGTGGGGCTCCCCCGGAGATGGACGCGGATCCCGAGGTCGAGCTCTTACCTCTTCATATTCCGGCGTTCGATCCGGCGGCTTACAGGCTATCGATACATGGGTTGCCTGCCAACGCATTCGCCACTTCCGGAGCTATACACAGGCGCACCATTGGAGCTTTTGTTGCGTGAGCAAGAGTCTCATCTGTCCTTCGGCGCTTCTGAGGTACACTCTTCTTTGTTTCATTTTCTGCAATGTGGAACACATAACTGTGATAGTCGATTTGTTCTTTAACTACTTAACTAGACACACTAGTACATTGCATGCGTATTTCACTGCTAGCACACCCGCACCCATATTCTGTGTTGAATCTAAACACGTGTACACACGTTGTATTTTCCACTGAAACCACTCAAACACACTGATACATCATATGCTATAGTTCACTACGAGCGCACGCCATACCCGATATCTTGTTTGAATTCTTGAACACGTGCTACACAACGCTGTTCCTCAACCTGAACCACCTCAAATCAACTGATACATTCACATGCTTGTAGTTCACTGCGAGCAACACTTTCGCGACCGGATACTGTTTTGAATTCTGAACACGTGTACACACCTGTCATTTTCAACCTGAAACCCATCAAACACCCTATACATCATAGCTGTAGTTTCACTGTTGAGCACACCCGCACGCCAGATATCTGTTTTGATCTGAACATCGCACACCACGCTGCATTTTTCACCCAATTTGAGCGCATTCAACACTCGTATTGTTTATACTGCTTCGCAACTGTTTTTTGTTTTGACACCATACATGGAGATTCCATGGCCTTCCGGGGTATGGGAACGCTCCGCCAGAGGTTGCGTACATGGAGCTGCCCGACGCGGTTTGGTCCGTATTGTCGACGCGTTCGGCTTTGGACTTTTTGACATGGGACTCTCTGCCACTCACTACAGTAGGGCCCTCCTTGGCTGCTCTGACTGGAGAGGTTGGTGGGACAACCACCGACTCCTTTCCACTTTTCTGCCACCCGGGGATGAACGATGACTCCCTTCGACCTTCTTCCATCTCTCAGCATGGCATCAGAGTGCGGGGTTGATTCCGATCCCCTTTGTACAGACATGGAACGAGTGGAGCCAGCTCAACTCTAATATTTGCTCGAGCACATTCAGCCACCTCTCACTCGGGCAGGGGTTCGTACGGATACTCGGTCGAGGATCATTTCGGTCAGGCCCTTACTACCCTGGGAGGCAGGAGGAGAGTATGCTTCGTGGCTTTATTTATGTTCTTGTTGGGAGACACGCCTATTTCCTACGCCGGGCAAACACCGTCGCCTCTCTACCTGCTGAAGCGCGCTTGTTGATGTGACCACAGATCGCTTGCCCCTACGACTGGGGTGGCGCCGGGCTTGGCCACTCTTTTATGGGTAACATGAAGCTCAATCTTCCCACTCGCCAGGGCAGTTTCTTGGCAGGCTACTGGCAAGCCTGGGAGGTACATTGTTCCATTTTCTGTCTTTTCAGTTTTGTTTTACATATTTGCACTTTTAACAGTTGCGTGCATCGCAATCTGCTTTACACTATTGTACACTGCACCATCACTGCACGCTACGCCCACTTTTGTGTTTTCTAATATACGCTTTAATCTGCATCACAGCATATTCGGGTGTTTGCTCTGTTACACTTTGCAGTTGTGGGTATTATGTCTCTACTTCCCTAGGCTTGCCTCGATACCACGATGAGGACAGATGCTACCTCGGCGTCATCCATTCTCTCACCCACTTTCGATTCTCTTGTTTGCATTGTCATGCATTTCAGTTCATGCATTATCATGCGTGTCTCATTCGCATTGTTATGCGTTTCAATAATTCGCATTGTCATGCATTTCAACAACGTGCATTGTCATGCATCTCTTGTTTGCATTATCATGCATTTCAGTTCATGCATTATCATGCGTGTCTCATTCGCATTGTTATGCGTTTCAATAATTCGCATTGTCATGCATTTCAGCAACGTGCATTGTCATGCATCTCTTGTTTGCATTATCATGCATTTCAGTTCATGCATTATCATGCGTGTCTCATTCGCATTGTTATGCGTTTCAATAATTCGCATTGTCATGCATTTCAGCAACGTGCATTGTCATGCATCTCTTGTTTGCATTATCATGCATTTTGAACAACTCACATTGTCATGCATCTTCTGTTTGCATTATCATGCACGTCAAACTCTTGCATTGTTGCATATTTCATGTGCATTGTCTTGCACCACTCTATACTTTTCTCCACTCGCATGCCGCATGTGGTCGTATCTAACGTTTCTCCACTCGCATGCCGCGTGTGGACGTAACTCTAAATTTTGACCACTCGCGTGCCGCGTGTGGACGTATCCAACTTTTCTCCACTCGCCTGCCGCGTGTGGACGTAACTCTAACTTTTCTTCACTCGCGTGCCGCGTATGGACGACTTTAACTTTTCTCCACTCGCGTGCCGCGTGTGGACGTAACTTTAACTTTTCTACACTCGCGTGCCGCGTACGGACATATCTAACTTTCCTCCACTCGCGTGCCGCGTGTGGACGTATCTAACTTTTCTCCACTCACGTGCCGCGTGTGGACGTAACTCTAACAATTCTCCACTCGCGTGCCGCGCGTGGACGTAAGTCTAACTTTTCTCCACTCGCGTGCTACGTATGGACGACTCTAACTTTTCTTCACTCGCATGCCGTGTGTGGACGTATCTAGGTTTTCTCCACTCGTGTGCCGCGTGTGGACGTAACTAACCCTTACTAACCCCTCTTACCCTTTTCGCATTGTTACACACATTGCATACGTTTTCACGTATGCTTTAGTTACATGTGTTTATGCACCCTTCTCGCATTTTTACACACATTGCATGCGTTTTCACGTATGCTTTACTGACATGTGTTTATGCACCTTTCTCCCCTGTCGCATTGTTACACACATTGCATGCACTTTTACGTATGCTTTACTTACATGTGTTTATGCACCCTTCTCGCATTGTTACACACATTGCATACGTTTTCACGTATGCTTTACTTATATGTGTTTATGCACCATTCTCGCATTGTTACACACATTGCATGTGTTTTCACATATGCTTTACTTACATGTGTTTATGCACCCTTCTCGCATTGTTACACACATTGCATACATTTTCGCGTATGCTTTACTTACATGTGTTTATGCAC
This sequence comes from Camellia sinensis, assembly GCF_004153795.1. NCBI lineage: Eukaryota > Viridiplantae > Streptophyta > Magnoliopsida > Ericales > Theaceae > Camellia > Camellia sinensis. Next base: position 104,830 of record NW_021025432.1, read on the forward strand.
CCTTCTGGCATTGTTACACACATTGCATACGTTTTCGCGTATGCTTTACTTACATGTGTTTATGCCTCTCTTGTTACACACATTGTATGCATTGTCGCGCATGCTTTACTTATATGTGTTTATACACTACTCGATTTGTATTGTTATGCACCACTCGGCTCGCGATGTCGTGCGTGCCCTCCTTGCATTATTATGCTTGTTTCAAATCACATTGTTATGCACACACTCGGGTTGCGTTGTTATGCACCCCTTCCACCCTCATTGTCATGCACCCCCTCACTTGCGTCATTACACACTTTTTACTTGCATTGCTTTGCATATTGCTAACAATGTTGTACCTGTTCAGTCTCTTTCTTTTGCAGGCACGATATTGTATGTACGGTTCATTTGAGGCTGGCGCGACCAGACAAACCGGACGGTATTGTATTCTTCGCGTCAAATGTAGCGAGAATTACATAATTCTCTTACATCTTTTCTGCATCGTAATGTAGTTTGGTTTTTGGCTTGCTTAAAACTGTTGCATGTTAGGCTTCGTTACAACTTTCTTTGCATGATCATAAGTTATGCTCGACTTTGTGCATTGTTCTTGCATCTTGCCCCACCTTTGGGCACATATCTTGCTATCTTGCATGCTTGTCTAAGTCTTCGGCCTTGTCCAAAATGGGTCGTCTCTGGGCTTTGACATTCACTCCCGTCATTGTTATGACTTTCGAGTTCTGTCAAAGAGGGGCAACTGTAGACACCCCATTTTTGACCGTCCTCAAGACTTGGACGTCATCGGTTGAACACTCGATGATCATCCATGCTGGTGTTCATTTTGAGTTCTCGGAGGTCTCGGCTACGCCCCTTGCCTCATGATCTCTCAACTTATCTGTTTTGTGCTTGGTCATGGACCAAACACTTGTGTTTTTGCTTCTAAGGGAAGTGGGTGGCTTGTTTTCCATCCCCTCAACCCACCGGCCATGGCATGAGATCATCTCCCCTTTTTATTGCCACCGGCCAGGAGTGTTGGCCGGTCGGCACTATAGTTGGTCGGCCGGCACTGGTGTTGGTCGATCAGCCATGTTTGGTGGCCGAACACTGTTCATCTGCTTTATGCAGATATTTTATGCCAGCTGGTGCAGCTGCCATCCACAATTAACCCCCTCCATACACTTGTATGGAGGATTTACACCATTCCTTTAGCTTCTTAAGGAAGCTTGAACCCTTGCTCTAGCTTCTTGAGGAAGCTTGAACCCTTGCTCTAGCTTCTTGAGGAAGCTTGAACCCTTGTTCTAGCTTCCAAAGGCCCTCCCTCTCCTTATACCAGGTTCCAAAAATTTTGCTAAGGCAAGATATATATCCCTCTCTATATCTCACTATTTTGAACTCCAAAGTGTGTGATTCTTGGCCCTTTGCACACCACCCCATAGCCTAACACTTCCACCATCAACCTCAGGTTCATGGATGCCATTTTCAGAGGTTAAGGAGCTATGTTTTGGGTCCAGAAGTTGCTGGTTTTTATTGAGCTTCAAGGGTAACTCATTTTCTCCCTTTTTAAGCTCTATTTTGATCCTTCTCTTAGCCTTATTTTCATGCATATTTAGGCTTTGTTGTCAAATGAGAAAAGCTTCATTTTAAAGTGTTTTTCATGTTTGTTCAAGGCCATTTTGTTGTTGGGGGTCATCTACCCCCCTTGCATGCTCTATTTAGATTTGTTTTGTGCTATGCCATAAGGAATTCGAGCTAGTCTTTGCTTGGCCCTCCTACCACTGAAATCCAGTGGATTTTCAGTGGTGAGAATGTGGTTTTGAGGGCCAAAGGCAGAGAGGGGTGACCCTCTCTCTTGTTGTCTTGTTCACTAGCATTTTTGGCCTTACAAAAGAGCCTTCATTTGCACACCTCCAAGCCTTGTTTTAGGCCCTTTTCAGTGACTTTTAGGGCCTTCCTAGGCTTTGTCCAGTGTTGGTTTAGTCACCTTGGGTGTGTCTCTTGCATGTGTAGAATAACCCCTGTTATAGCCTATCAAAGGAGCAAGACATTCTTGCATGCATTGATCATGTTTCAATAGGTTTTTTTGGCTTTATTTGGCATGTCATGTCTCTGACTTTTGTTGGTTTAGTGGCCTCTTGAATGCTTCATATGCTTGTAGTGTAAACCCTGCTCACTAGCTTCCATTGCATGTTGTTTTGGCCCTTGATTCTAGCTTGTTTTGGCCATGTTCTAAATTGATTTTATTCATGATTTAGGCGTCATTAGCTTTGTTTTGAGGTCCCATGGTCGAATGATGCTTTCCATGCATGCTTGTAGTGTAATACCCATGCCTAGCTTCGAGTTTTGAAACCTCTTCCATGCTTAACTTGAGTTGTTTTCATGTTTTGGCATCATTGAACATGTTATTTCAGAGCTTATACTTGTGCCATATTCCCATGTTTTCCCTCTTTAAATGCGTTTGAGAGTTGCGCTTGTATGCCTCATTTTTGAGCTATTGCATGAGCTTCATTTTTGTGCATTGCAAGCTATCATTTTAGTCCACTTTGCCACTATTTTGGGTGTGCATAGGGACTGTTTGGGGTTGGTTTGGTCATTTGGGCATCGCTTTGCATACCTCTAGTGTAATGCACCTCACTAGTTTCGGTAATTGTGCCATCCAACTTGCATTGAGTGAGTTGTTTGCATGATTCGGGACCATCTTGTATGTCATTTGAGAGTTGGAACATATGTCATTGTATGCCACATTTCATCCTTGTCATGCTTTGGTATAGTTGCACTTTGTTCCTTAGGTTTGGTCCCTTGCATTTGTGCATGTTTGCATGTACCTTGTTGCCTCATTTTCATCATATTGGCCACTATTTTGGACCTATTAGAGAGCTGTCCATCTTGGAGTAAGTCCATCCTTTGCATGTTGTTGCATGCTTTCCTTGTATGTTGTTGCATATTTGGCACATTGCATGTTATTGCATGCTTCAGTTGCATTCTGCATCTTTGTTAGCTTGCATTTTGTCATGTGTTTGATATGTTGTTACATACTTGTATGTTTGCATGCTTGTTCACATGCTCATGTTGCATTAGTTTGCTTGCATGTTTAGGTTCCATAGCATTGTGCATGTTTGCATCCCTTGCCCCTTGATAAATCATGATAGAGGTTGGGGGGCCTTCTATATGTTTGTGTGCATTTCATTTGATATTAAATGCACACTTGGCTCCTTTGGCCATCATGCTTTGAAATGCGTGATTGGTGGCCCGAGGGTCGAGAACCATACTCCTTTGAGTCTCAAATATGATAAGGAGGGTGGTGGTGCAAACATTGCCTTGAAAATGCATTGCCTTGCTCTGTTTGTCCTCTGCTGCAGCAAAAATAGCATTCTGTAGGAAAAGATGGCCGATCAGCTATCTGCAGTGCCGATCGGCTAATTATTGTTGGTCGAGAGCCTTACCTGTGGTCAATGACCATTTTCCCATGGCCGGTAACTTCATATCTTGGTCGGTGACATCCCACAGTGCTCAGGAGGTGATTCAGAAGCATCCTTGAGACTTGCAAAGTTTTCAGAGGTGCAGAGCAGTATAAACAGCGGCAACATGACATGGCGATGGATTTCTGAGCGAAGCCGAGCATGCATGCATTCCTCCCTCTTCCCAAGGCTGCTTTACTGCTTTCAGTAGCTTAATTAATTTGTTTAATTAATTAAGTGTTGTGTAATAATTAGTTAGCTTGTTAGTTAGTTAATTATTTGATTTGTATTATTCTTTCGGTCCCTCCGTCGAGAGGGCGCAATTGTGCAATAAGCGTGGGTGTGTGTGATACATGTCTTCCAACCTCCACTTCGTTCACCATTTTACTTAACCGCTTACGATGGTTAGTTCTAGGGCACATTTCAATTAGCATCCTTATGCTATGCACGTTTGCATCATTCATCTGTATTCCATGCACCGGTCTCGGCGCATCATACTAATTGCATAGTATTTCAAATCCAACTTGAATACGTGTATCGAATTGTCGCATCTCACATGCCATTTTAGATTAGCCGAGCCTATTCTTGTTGCATTTTTGCCTACGATGCATTAGCCATCTTAACGTGGACTTGGATCATACATTTGATTACTAACATGTTCTTTGTTTTGGCTCGGAGTACAATGTGAGTGTTTATGCTTTAGCATCTTGCATGTATGTGAGTGTTAACATGACAACATGCATGCCATGAGGCAAAGTGCTTATATGATATAACTGCCTGAATGTCTGTGGGTGAAGGTTGGGTTGCTTCAGTTGGAATAATTCGTCGAAACCCGTGTTTTAGCCTACTTGCGAGTAGCAAACTTCAATCCATTTTCAAAATAAATGGATAAGCGATGCTTTGTTCCAAATTAGGCAATCCAGTCTATACTTGTATGTTGTGCGCGTCACATAGTAATTCTAGGCTAATAAACCGGAATAAGAGCACATGTGTTTTCAAAAACTCGATATCATGCTTAGTAGTGGCCGATCTTCAATCGGGTGAGTGGGGGTGCTCATGACATGACCTTCCCCAATCGTACCCAAGTTCCCAAGCCGAGGCAACTTTGGTGATGACGGACAATTGGCCTTAGGCACGAGTCAGGATTTCCTATATTCCCCCAAAACAAAATATTTAGGAGGCGACTTTGTATCTGGCAAAGCGGTCCATGTTTCGCACTTCTTTCTAAAAATCTATTTTTCAAAATGATTTTCCGAATTTGAACTCTTTGGTGATTTATTGGTCTCGCATTGCACTTTGCGGGATTAGATTCAGAATTGTGACATTTGAGTCCGAACTGTAGTAAGCCCAATGTACAAAACGAGATCTCTCCCGGGACGTTCGGGGACGTCTACACATTGTGATTGGCATAATGTTTAGAGTCTACGGTGAAATTTAATTGAAAATTTGATTCAGACCAGATTAAGTTGATTAAATTAGCGAATTAGTGCCCAATTATTTCTTATTATTAAATTGTGGCTAGTGGGAATTTATGTAAAAAGGCATTATACACTCAATTTCCTCCTTTTATCTTCATTTGGGCTGATCATGTCTCTAGAAAGAGAGAAGGACGGCTGTTAGAGAGAGAAAGAGAGAGACTTGTGCAATTTTTGGCTCAAGCTTGGGGATTTAAAGATTTAACTCAAGAATTGACTAGAGCTTGGGTGTTTGAAGCTCTTAGGTGAGTGAATTTGTGAATATTAGTTGCGATTTTGTGAATTTAAATTGGAATAATGGTCAAGAACATGAATGTGATTGAGCATGATGTAATTGAATTGGTTTTGTTGAATTGAGAGCCAATATGTGCATGCATGTAAGAAATTGTTTTGAATTTGCATGTTTGAGCTTGAAATACATGATTCATGTAGAGTTTTGGTTAAAGCTCATGTTATGACCACCATTTGTATCATCTAAGTTGAGAATGAGAGTAATACATCACATGCATGTACAATTTGTGAGGATAGGAGCTTTGAATACATGAATGTGTTATCATGAAAATGAGTTTGGTGTAATTTGAGCCATGCATGTGATTATCTTGTGAAATTAAGCTCCATTATGTTGTAATTTAGTGTTTGTGCCTTGTTAGTACATGAATATGTGAAGTTTGAGCTGAAATTATGAGTTTGGAACCTTTGGCGGTCGTTTTGAGCTCAAGAACACATTCTGGAAAACCTAGAAATTTGATGTCTGCTCGAGCGGGGAAACCACCACTCGAGCGTGAATTTCGTACTCCCAGTATTTTCTGCAGACCATGATGTCCGCTCGAGCGGGGAGCTATGTAGTATGGACTTCCGCTCGAGCGTCCAAGTTCCAAACTTGTGCCTAAAAATGGCATAACCAGTACTTTTGCAGACTTCATGGGTCCGCTCAAGCGGGGGCCCTGTTTTCTGAAATTTTGAAAATGCATTCTGAGTTTCGTTTTCCGCTCTCTTTCACTTCTAAGTACTCTTAGGCATGCATTGAGCATTGTAATTGAGTTAAAGAGATAAGAATGAAGCCTAAAGAGGAATATGTGAATTAAAGAACTGATTGAATTATTTGTGACCCATATGAGTTATGTGATATGTCGGGTCAAGCTCCAGGGCAAATCCACAAGCCGATCACTGTGAGTAATATCTTAACAAGATATTTGAAATATACTATTGTCCAATTGTTTACTTCTATGTAGGTTTTGTAAGTTCATTAATTTGAATGGTGGATAATGATTGACATGAATGATTGGACCAAAGGCCGATTGACATGAATGATTGGGCCAAAGGCCGATGGACATTAATGATTGGGCCGAAGTCCGATTGGCATAAATGATTAGGCCGAAGGCTGATTGACACAAATGATTGGGCCGAAGGCCGATTGATCCAAGTGATTGCTGTAACTGTTTCAAAGATTGCTTATGTATCTACCTTATTTGATATTATTCACTGGGCTTTCACTCACGCTCATTCATGTACATGTAGGTGAGCCAAGGGACGTCCAGAACCAGCCTCAGTGAAATTGTGAGAAACAGTCAGAGTTTTGAGGAGTCAACCCAAACGTCTCACGCACGAGACTGTCTTCGCTTTGGTCCTTTGTTCATAGTTTTTGTTATGTTGGCGAAAGCATTGGACTACTTTTGTATATAAGTCTTCGGTCCGACTGACTTGAACTTGCATGATCCTATATGTACAATGTTCTGTGTTAGTACACATTTTGATGTGAGTTAATAACATATAATTGTTTGGAATGTTATGGTGTGCATATAAGCACAGCTCTATGGACAAAGTTTTAAATTGCTTCCGTTTGGCCCCTTTACTGTGATGAGTTTTGCGTTATTTGGTTTGAGGCCGTAGGTAATCACGTGATTACTGGCCGGTTATGGCCTTAACCCATAGTGGCGGGTTTGGGTCATGAAAAATCTCGTGGAAGGTCGAGCTTATATAGTCGTACAGGGTGGCGAGGCTAGCCCCGCCCCAATCGTGGAAACTCACTCGGGAAAGGACCACCAGTGTACTCAGCAAGTATAGCCCCACGGTGTTTGCCTTGTTCACAAATACGGTGGTACTGAAGAGGAACATCAGAAAACCCTGAGCGTAGTGCTGTATCTCCTCTATTGTCTCTGGCACGATCCCCTAGAACCGCTCCTCGAACCAGCTGTGTCTGACCTGGGCTATTCGGAACAAAGGCAGCGCACCCCTAGAAGCTTTATCCATGCAGCCTCCCACTCCCCATATCAGGATCAAGGGGAATCGGATCACCCCGTATGCCTAGGCCTATGATCATGGCAAAGTCGTAAGGGGTCGTCATCATCTCTCTGGTAGTGGAAAGGTGGAGAGAGTCGGTGGTGTCCCACTATCTCTCCACTAGTGCTTCAAGAAGTGTCGCTCGCTATGACTCGTAGCAATCCAGAGGAGAATAGACTGAATCCTGTCTCGTCAACAATAGCTCATACTTCAGTAGGGAGCTCGTCGTACCAATCTCTGGCCGTTGTGGCCCCATATACGCGGCCGTCACCCTGTGGCAGAAGATAGGTGAATCAGTGTAAATACAGTTCGATGAAGAGAAAAAGTAAAAAAAATGCAATCGCATTGGTGAAAATATAGTGCAAGAATGTGATTAGTGCAAGAAATGCAAGTAAAGAACATCGGATGTGCAAGTGCATAGAGTTCGTACCTCAATGGCAACGGCTGAAAGATGGGATTCTGGCTCCCTCAGTAAGAGATCCGCCGGTGCATCAGCAAAATCAGTGAGGTGCCTAACGCCTCCAGCAGGCAGAATGTGTGTCTGGGGATGATACCTCGTTGTGTCAAAAGGCCTCACTCCCAGTGGTAAGGTCTACAGTTCTGGATCAGAATCAAACTATGCCTCGAATTTCGCCTCTAGAGGACCCTCACCATCTGGAAAGTCGTCTGCCATCTAGAATGTAGATGAAAAGTTAATGAAAAGTGAGGAAAATGGAGAAAATAGGTGAAAAATGCAGAAAGTCAACTAAAGTCAAACCCTAGGAGAGAGAAAATGGGAGAAAAAGTCAAAGCCCGGGAAAAGGCACCAAACCCAAGACAAACTTGAGGGGATTAGGCCTCAAGTGGTGAAAATGAAGAAAAAACACCGAAATCAGTTTTCAATTGGTTCAAAACGAAGTAAATCAAGAGGTTTTAGAGAATCAACTTCGCTTGGGGCATTGGAAAACACATGCAAAGCTTAGATCTAGAGAGAAGAAATGTCTAGAGAGAGAGATGGAAGAATTTTTGGCATGAGGTATGGAGGAAATAAGACCCCATGCCCTATAGTTAAAGACCCGAAGGTAAATTGACCAAAGAGGTCCGAGCTGCCATCGATGGCCGGTCGGCCACCACTGGTGACCGGCAGCCACCATTGGTGGCTAACAGTGCTTAGGGCTGGCCGACAAGCAGGCGACACCCCTCCTTGGTGGTCGACAAGCTTCCAGTGATCCTCCTTTGTATTTTGCTGTTGTTTTGTGTTTTTATTTCTCAAGAAGTGCAAGGAAAGTTCACTTTTAAGCTCAAATTGCCTCGACGGAAGCTCCGAACCATGTCTTCGGTACATGATGATTCATCACTAATCAACACAAATGAGGTGTATCCTTTTTGAACATATTGTAACTCTTCCGAGAGGTAAATCGGGAGTTGCTGAGTTGGTTTTATCAAGTATGCTTTTGCCATTGCATAGAATATGCATTTCTCTATTTGCTGCACAGAACATGCTTCCAATTATTGTGCATAGAACATGCATTTGCTAATCTTGCTTAGAATATGCATTTTGTGCTATTGATCATGCATAGAACATGCACTTTGTACTATTGCATCGAATATGCATTCCGATGTTGGATAGAACATGCTCCGATTCTCGTTGCATAGAATATGCTTCCGTTTTGTTTCTCGCATGTTTTACATAAAACATGTCTCTAACATTTTGTCATGGTTATTCGTCTTGCATAGAATATGGACTCTTATTATGTTATGCTTGTTGAGTTTCTTTCTTATGCAGGCACGATATTGTATGTACGGTTTATTCAGAGGAATTCCAATTGAGATCATTCTAGTCCTTCGATTTTCCTTGTTTTGGTTAAAAACATTCGGACGTGTTCCGATGTTTATCACCACTCTTTGTTTTGGTTAGAAACATTCGGACGTGTTCTGATGTTTATCACCACTCCCTGTTTTGGTTAAAAGCATTTGGATGTGTTCCGATGTTTATCACCACTCCCTATTTTGGTTAAAAACATTCGGATGTGTTCCAATGTTTATCACCACTCCTTGTTTTGGTTACAAACATTTGGATGCGCTCCATTGTTTATCACCGTTCCCTTTAGTTCAGAATAGTCGTGTGCGTCCCAGTGTTCACACCAACCCCTTTCTCCTCTTGCATGCGATGCGTTAGGATCTTAGTAGCGACCTCGGGTGCGCTCGATGGTTGTGTCGTTTCTTTGCTTTTCTTGCGTGATGCATAGTTAATGTTGCATAATTTTCTTACATCCTTTCTACATGAAATGTGGTTTGGTTCATGTTTACTTACTTCATTTCATGTTTGAGTTTGCTGTACCGTGTTTCGATTTGTGTGAATGTAACATTTCTTTGCATGACATTTGTAGCTAGATGTTTCATTACAGCCTCATTTCATGATCATAAGTTATTCTCTACATTATGTATCCTTTTCATCTTGCCCCAGAACTACGCTGGTTTGATTCCTTGCAAATGGATACGAAGGCAGCCTGCGAGCGCAATCGCTTTTGCCTTGCTTGTTTGTTTGTCCAAGTCTTCGAGCATGTCAAAAATGGGTCGTCTCTGGGATTTGACATTCACTCCCGTCATTTCATGACTCCCGAGTTCTGTCAAAGAGGGGTAACTGTAGACACTCCATTTTTGACTGTCGTCAAGACCTAGACGTCATCATTTATGCAGTCAATGATTGTGCGTTTGCATTCGTTTTAAACGCCCGAAGTCCTCTGCGGAATGCCCTGTCTTTGAGCCTTTGGACCTTGTTCTTTTTGTGCCTTGTTTTTGGCCAAACTTGGTGTTTGGACCTCTTGGTGACCTATCGGCCAGCCCCCAAGGCTGTTGGCCATGGGTTGTGCCGGTCGGCCACCAGTGCTGGCCAGTCGGCTATCAGTGGTGGCCGACGGCCACCAGTGCCTTTTTCCAGATATTTATTGACAACTGTGCCAGTTGTTGCACACTAAGCTCCATCTTCATACACGTGTATGGTAGGATGTATCTAAGCTCAAGGGGTGTTTTTCTATAAATAGGGGGGTTCCTCCCCCATTTTGGGGGGTTAGAAAATTTAGTTAAAAAATCTCTCTCTCCCCAGAATTCTCTCTCTCTTGATATTTTTGTACACCTTTGCCTAGTTTCTCTTAGCTTTTGCACATCAACCTTTAACCAAATACTCTCACCTTTGGGCTGAGATCCCTTGGAGCCTTATTTGAGCTATAGAAGGAGGTTTGGGCTTGGACTGTTGCCTATTTTGTGCCTTAACTTCAAGAAGTATAACACTTGTTATTTAAGCTTGCTTTCAATACTTGTTCTACCATATTTTTCTACTATTTTGGGGCTGGTTTTGACATGTAAAATGTTCTGTTTTTGAGGCCTAAAAGTGGTGGTTTGAGCCACTTTTGAGTTAGGGGGTTGTCCCTCGCTTTTGCTTCTTAGCTTGTTAAGCTTTTTGAGCTATTTTTCATTACTTTGAAAACAACTTTTTTGGGCTTCTTAACCACTAAATCTCAGAGGTTTTTCAGTGGTAAAAATCAATTTTTGAAGTCCAAAATTGGAGTGGTTAGCCTCTCATCCTTGTGTCTTGCTTGCATGCCTAGTCTAGCATGTTTTCCTAGCTTACCTTTGCTTAAGTCCAGCATGTTTTTTCTTATGTTTTGACCTTTTTGTCTCTGTTTTGGGCTGGTTAATTCAGTTGAGGCTTATATTGCATAGTTGTAGTGTTATTTCATTCGCTAGCTTGATGTTTCAATGCTTTAATCATCATTCTTTTGGGTTGAAAGCATGTTTTAGTGTTGTTTTGCACTCCATTTCAGCACTTAAAATCTCTGCAATCTCTTTCCATTCTTCACTCTTTTGTTTTCTTTGAAAGTGGTTTCAAGCCACTTGTTTGCCTAAATGTGGAATTGAGGTGCTGCACCTAATGGTTTAATCCCTTAGGGGGTTCGTTCCCAACAGTGTAATGCCTCTTTCATGCCCAAAGTAACTTGTGGTTTGAGTCATCTTTCCATTAGAGGACACTCACTTTTTGACTTAATTGATTAAAGAATGAATCGGTAATGTAAAATGAGTAAACAAAATGCACAAGTAAAAGAGGCAAGATAAGCATCTTTCGTGTTACATTGTGTGTGTTCGAATCGGACGTTAATTCGAACACAAAGAAAATGGAACATTTCATACTCAAATTGATGAAATGTGCCACTTTTCTTGGTCACCATCACCCTTGATCATGCATGATATGGTGATGGTCTTTTTGAGTCTTGTTTTGCACTCATTAAACTTGTACAAACTTGGTTCTTTGGCCATCATGCATGGAAATTGCTTGATTGGTGGTTCGAGAACCAAGAGTTTCACTCCTTTGAGCTTGTGTGATGATAAGTAGTGTAAACAGTACACACAAACCTGTGAGAATACACTATTTTGCTCTGTGTGCTCTCTGTTGCAGCAAAAAGAGGATTTCATGTCATCAATGGCTGACCGGCCACCACCAGTAACCAACCGGCCACCATTGGTAGCCGACATGCCCTCTGTCGTCCACCAATGAAAATTGCGCAGTGTATTGGTAAGGTGGAGCAGAGGCATGCTTGGAGTTAGCAGCGCTATTGTTGTTCAAATGTGGAAACAGAGGCGTTCAGTGGCAAGGCGGTGGCTTTTTCGGGTGGAAAAACCGAGCATTCATGCATCCCTCGCTTCCCAAGACCATTTAATTGCTTTGTTTAGTTAATTAGTGGTAGCTAATTAATTATTTTAATTTCTTTGTACTTAATTAGCTTAGTGTTTAGCTAATTACTTCGATTTGTAATATTTAATTAGCTTAGAATAAGTTAGTTAATTTGTTTCAATTGTTGTAAAAATTAGTTAGCCTAATTAGTGTAGCTAGTTAGCTTATTTATTCGAATCCTCCTTCACGAGGGCAAAATGTTTTAATAAGTGTGTGTGCGTGTGTGTATGTCTTCAACCCCACGCCTTTCTCCCTTTTATTTAATCGCTTTCGATGGTTAGATTAGGGACATTTTGAATTAGCATACCTTATGCTTGCATGTTTGCATCCATTCTTTTGTCTTGCATGTACCGAGGCTCGGCGCATCATTCAAACTGCATTGCACTTTCGATACTTCTCTGACTACGTGTAATCGCATGTTGTTCAATTCGATTCATATGCCATAGAGTAGCCGAGCCTATTAATTGCATATTGCATGTGTTCCATTAGACACTTAACATAGTTAGGATCATGCATTTTTCTAACTAATTTTTGTTTTGGCTTGGAGTACTCAGTGAGTTTTATGCTTTAGCATACTTGCATGAATGTGATTGCCATATTGCCATGATTCGCATGCTTGACGTGAGGCTATGTGCTTACTTTCTTAATTGCATGAATGCCTGTGGATGAAGGCTTGTTGTTTGAATTGGAACGATTCAACGAATGTATGTTTTAAGCCCACTTTGTTCTGGCAAAATCATGTTTTAAGCCCACTATGTTTGGTGGCAAAATCTGCATCTTTAAGCCCACTTGAGGGTGGCAAATTCAAACCATTTTCGCAAACAAACATGAGTTGAATTGTTCCAAGGCTTGCGACTAGTCTATACTTGCTTGTGCGTATCGCTTAGTAAAACTAGTTTAATAATTGGAACACGAGCACATAATGTTTATAAAAATGCATATTATGATTAGTAGAGGCCGATCTTTGATCGGGTGAGCAGGGGGTGCTCATTTCAGGACCTTCCCCTCTCGTACCTAACTTCCCGAGCCGAGGCAACTTTGGTGATGACGGACACGTGGCCTTTGGCACGAGTCAAGGTTTCCAAAATTTCCCCAAAATAAAATATTTAGGTAGCAACTTTGTAATCTGGCAAAGTAGTCCAATTTTGGCATTATTTGATTTAAAAATTGATTTTCCAAAAAGGTTTGCTGGATTTGGAGCCCATGGTGATTATCAGTTTCACATTGCACTTTGTGAGATTAGATTCAGAACCGCGGGAGTCTAAACTGTAAGGCCTTCTTTTCAAACCCTTTCCGAAAGGCAGGGTGTGGAAAAAGCGAGTCTAGAGTTTCTGGCGACTCCACTGGGGATTTAGAGAACTTGTCTTGAACTTATGATATATTATTTTATCTACGCTTATGTGTTTCTTTGCATTTGCATTTGCATCGGTGCACCTAAGTCACAGTGTTTTCCATCTGCTATTCCTGAGTGGTTTGCCAGAGGCTTGCTTGGAAACGCTTGCAAAAAGGCGTCACGGTTGCGGGCTTTGCCATGATGGGAACACAACCCTTGGATTTGGGCTACCGCTGTACCATTTGATCCTCCTTTTACTTCTCGGTGTTAGGTGCGAGAGGTATATTAGGTAGTCTTGCTGAGGTGCCCTTTTTAAACCAATCGACCTAGTTGCATATCGGAAGTCATAGAGACTATTCCAAACTAGGACAGGTTGCTCACCAGAATGCAGGAATTGTTTGAAATCACTTGTTTGCATAGTGAACCCCTAGCTCCTGACGAAATTAGGATAGGGTAACCTGACCCCACCATATGGGTGTTTGGGCTCTCAGTTGCTTAATACGTGCTTTTTAGAGTGGAACTCTGGAGGAATGTATGTATCAGTTGAAAGTCTGGGTATCAGTTTTGGGGTAGAAATCAGTGTTTTAGTATAGTTGTCCTACTTATGATTGCAACTGCGTGTTGTTTCTGTCTGAGCCGAGGTGCTGTGCGGTTTCTCATTTTTGTTTCTTTTTGCTTTATTTTCTTTTTGCAAAGGTAGTCTTTCACCATTGCTTCAGACAATTCTGTTACCCCCCAAGCACTCTGGACCCGAGTTAGAAGAATTTGTAGATCTGGGGATCTAGTCAGGGGACAACCAGTGTTTGTTTCACTCCCGCTGGTTACTAGACAGAGGAGGATTCAATAGAATTCGCCAATTCAGCAGTCACCGTTTACCTTGCCTACACCCAGTTAGGCCCAATCGTCTACTTCTACTCCAGATAGAGAGTACTCGCTAGTTCTGGTAGTTCAGAGTCCTCCAGCTAACATGGAAGATATGCTTTGCTAACTCGAATAGACTATTGAGAACATGCAGCTAGATGTTGCCCGACAAGCTGAGACCATAGCTCGCCAAGCCGAGGTTGTAGCCCGCCAAGCAGAGGTAATAGAAAGGCTTTAACAACCGTAGCCACAACCTGTAGTAGCCTCAGCATCCCATGCACCGCCAGTGGGAATTCTAGCACCCGGTGTCATAATTAATGTCTAGGAAAATGCGGGCATTCAGGTGGATCTATCCCACCTTGGACCTCCAAGGCACCGATTTACCCGATAGAGGCGCCCTTTGAATTCGAGGTCGACGCTACTGCACTGAAAGTGAGCAAGCTGGAAAAGCTCTTTAAATGGGCACATGGCGTGAATTCGATCCTTGATATTGAGGATGGCTATACTGATTCGGCGGTCACGTTGCCAAATAGATTCAAGATGCCACATATAGACCGATTTGACGATTCTGGGGATCCTATGGTCCATCTATGGTTATTCTCTGACATCCTACGACCCCTGGGCCTCACCAGACTATAGAAGTTGTCGCTCTTTGGCCGAACCCTGTTGGGTATAGTGGCCATCTGGTATGCCAAACTTGAAGACTCTATGAAGAGAAACTGGTAGGAAATGGCCAAGGCCTTCATAGCGCAGTATTCCTACAACACTCTGATCTAGGTCACAACTCGTGATCTCAAAGCAACTTGCTAGGAGCCGAAGGAGGGCTTCTCGGATTTTGTCACCCGGTGGAGAGCCAAGGCCTATATGATGACTGTCCGGTCATCTAAAAATGACCAGATCAGAATGGTGGTCCATAATTTGCAAGGAAGATTTTTATAGAAAATGATAGTCTTGCCTTTGTCTACTTTTGTTGACCTCTACGAAATAGGGGTGCAAATTGAGGATGCAATGAAGCAGGGCCTAATAGACCACGAGAAAGAGCATCCCAAAAGGGCATTCACACGCAGTTTCAATGCGACTACAAGTGGTTATGCAACTGTAAGGCCTTCCGATGTGGGCATGGTTACCACCACACCCAAGACAGCCAACCCCTTTGTCGGTACATCCAATACAACCTCATAAACCTCGAGCCATTAACCCCGAGGCCAAAGGGTCTTCACTCCACTATACATGTCCTTATCCAAAGCCTTAGGGGTCCTGGTCTAAAAGGGGCTCCTTAAGCCACTAGAGCCTCGCCATTTACCCGATCCTCTTCTCCAGAAACATAGCCCGACCAAATGCTGCACTTTTCACCAACAGCATGGTCACGACACTGATCTATGCTTTAGATTACGTCATGAGATTCAATATCTCATTGACAATAAGGTGATAGCACCTCCTGAAAAACCTAATGTCACTACAAATCCTCTTTCATAGCATAACCAACCCCCTCCACCCCGGTAAATATACCTCATCCATACACTGGCCGTCCCTTACCACCCTAGTATATACATCACCCTCTCCCATCTACCTAAGCCGGCGTTGTTCATCCTGGAGAGCACAAACTTGTACATGATGAACGCGTCCACATCCCAACCTAAACCCGAGGTGGTGACCGTGGTAGATGAAGGCAGGGTAGCCTTGGTGGAGAATGGGAATGTCAATTCAGTGCCTGAGGGCTCCATGGATTTATCTGAGGAGGAATACAAACCATACCATTATATTGTGCCGACTAATCAGGCCAAGCCAGAGGGGGAGTTGCCAACAAGAATAGAGGTCAGTGTGGTCCAGGACGATGGCCTAAGCCAGGGATTAGATGACTTAGTCGATCTAGAGGAGGACATCGACAATCTGCAGTTCTTCGATGAGCAAGATTCAGGAGATGTGCACATTAACTGGTTCAATCTAAACAGGTCGACAGACAACTCTGGGTGGCTCAGTGATGAACCTGATATGGATGAGGGACTTCAACCAATGCTGGAATGGCCAGAAGCAGGAACTGCTACAAGGGCCAGAACGGCCGAGGACAAGGGGAAATTGCTGGAAGGCACCGGCATTAAGAATTCAACTCAGGAATCGAGCATTGTTAGTACTGCTGATACGAAACAAGAAGCTGCACTGAAACGATTTGAATAGGAAAGGGATGCGAATAGTCAGAAAGCTGGGAAAGCCAAACACCCTGTGGGGGATGACTGTGATGTGAGAATAATTACAATGGAACCCGACAATTGCTTGTCGGTTGCCGGAGGAGTATGGTGGGAAGATGACGATCTACATCTTGCCCACACTGACGAGGATTAGGGCTAAGACCTGCCAGACGACACTTGATACTCTGAGGAGGTGGATCATATGACTAGAAGCAGGCGGTATTTCAAGCCCCCACACTTAGACCAACCCGAAGCATCTGAAAATGACAAAGAGGCTGAAAAGCAGAGGGAAAAACTATTAGAGGAAGAGGCTGTGTTGAAGCAGTTGAAGAAGATTCAAGCGGACATATCTATTTGGGGGTTGCTTATGGCTTCGCGCATGCATCGACAAGCTGTTCTGTTAGCAATGGATAAGGCCAAGTTGTCTATCGACACAACCCTAGAACAATTAGTGGGACTTGTTTTCCCAGGAGGTACTTCGCCGACTTTGACCTTCTCGGATAAGGAATTGCCACCCAAGGGCTCTGCGCATAACAAACCCTTATACATCTCAGTTTAATGTAGAGAGAAGTGGGTGCCGGTTGTATTGGTTGACACTAGGTTTGCGGTCAATTTTTGTCCGTCGTGCATGGCCTCTGCTATTGGCTTGAAGCCAGCGGACTTTGTACCAACGGCCCAGGTGATCCGAGCTTACAACAACCCTAGCAGAGAGGTGATGGGAATAGTTCAGATCAGAACACAGGTTGGGCTAGCCTAACAAGATATGGAGTTTCACGTCATGGATGTTCTAGCCACATTCAACTAGCTCCTTGGACTGCTGTGGCTGCACCAAGTGAAAGTTGTTTCTTCCACTCTTATCAAATGCTAAAGTACCCCTCTTCGAAAAGAGGTAGCCATTGTGTTCGGGAATTCATCTATACATCCTCTGCCTGAGGTCACCACACCAGTACTGGAGATTGTACATGGAGACGGGGATGTTTTCTTGTCTGGTTTTACCTTGGCTGAGGCCTGGGTCGTGAAAAATATCTTCGCTATTGATGAGAGCTTATATATCAGTGTTCAATCAGTGTATCTCATGAACAAGCTACATCATATGCTCGGGATGGGATTACGAAAGAGCGGCCGGAAGGGCGTTACTGTACTGGCCGAAGTGCCACATAACCCTCTTGCCTTTGGCTTGGGCTATACGCCCACCAAAGAGGACTGGGTGAGGAAAAGAAAGGAAATGGCAGGAAGAGCCAAAGGAAAGAAAAGTGGGAAGCACTATGAGCTTGTGCATAGGCCAATTCAGGGAACTCTAAACGGTCGCTTTGTCCGGGAGGCGGAAGACTTCCCATTTTGTGGCTTTCCTGAGCCATGGTTGAACTCCGAGAATCGGCATCTACCCGGCTTTGAGATTTTCTTCGACTTATAGCTGGAAGAAGGTGAAGTCACAGAGGAACAGACTGAATTAACTACCGAGGCTGAACAGAGTGTAGAGGGTGAGTCTAACAGCAGTGAACTTGAGATAGGAGCAGCACTGGCTTGTCTCCTTTTAGATCCTCCGATCAATCTAGAGAGCTTGGGGGAATGACCTCACCATTTCCATGACCGCAGACCAATCAGGTGTGGACCCTTTTGGTCGTATTCTGGATACATCGAACGTGCCATCCTTAACTTGGCAGCTAGAGGAGGGTTTTTTGTCTGGTTGTTCTGAATCAGGTAGTGAGCCAGAATCTGATTCCACAGTGTCTATAGTGTTAGCATCAGATTCTAGTTCTTCTTAGCCGGAGTCCAGTATTCCTGGGATTGAAAACCCAGATGCCGTAGTTTTGTCCAAGTCGTCTTTTTTCTTTTCTTTTGAGTCAATTGTAACAGAGGAATTAGACGAGCTGAATCTTTTGAATGTTAATACCACAGCAGTTTCTGGGTACATCTCTGTGCCACTTGTATATTGGATTGATCATGACTTTCAAAATTTTGATAAAAATGACGAGGAAGAAATTCCTCTAGTTTTGAAACATTTGATTGATCAAGAGAAGGAGAGGTTTGTAAAACCCCTTGTTGATTAAATCATTCCAATTAATGTGGGTACTGAGAAGGATCCGCATCTGGTCCAGATTGGGTCCACGTTGTCTTCGGAGGAGTGCGAGCATTTAGTCGCTTTATTAAAAGATTTCAAAGATATTTTCGCGTGGTCCTATGAAGACATGCCTGGAATCGATCCTGAGATTGTACAGCACCAGATCCCTCTTGACCCTGAGGCCTAACCCGTCAAGCAGAAGATACGGAGAATACGCCCAGATTGGGTTTTAAAGATTAAGGAAAAGGTCACCAAGCAGATAGACGTAGGGTTCTTACTAGTATCTGAGTATCTGACTTGGTTGGCCAACATTGTTCGGTGCCGAAGAAAGATGGCAGAATCAAGGTGTGGGTGGATTTCAGGAATCTGAATAGAGCCAGTTCGAAGGATGACTTTCGCTTGCCGCACATCGATGAATTGGTGGACTTCACATAGGCGATGCGTTGCTCTCCTTTATGGATAGATTTTCTGGGTATAACCAGATTCCAATGGCACCCGAGGACAGAGAAAAGACTGCTTTCACTACACCGTGGGAAACCTATTGCTACATGGTGATGCCGTTCGGTTTGAAAAGTACTGGGGCTACTTATCAATGGGCTACAACCACTATCTTACATGATATGATACACAAAGAGGTCGAGGTGTATGTGGAGGATATGGTTGTCAAGCCCAAGGAAAGAGAGGGCCACTACATGTCATGACCCGAACCCGTCCCCGTGGGTTAAGGACATAACCGGCCAGTAATCACGAGATTACCTACGGCCTCAAACCAAACCAAACGTATTTTAACAGAGTTAATGGGTGCCAAACGGAAGCAATTTAAAACTTTGTCCATAGAGTCGTGCTTACATGGCACATCGTAACAACCATACATATGCACTTTAATAACTCACAACCACACAAGGTTCTGTACATACAGGATCATAATAGTTTAAGTCAACCCATCACGACTATATACGACAAATGCAAAGTCTTTGCCAACATGACAGAATATAAATACATAACAAAAGGGCGAAGACGGGTCTCGTGCATAAGACACAAGGGCTGACTCTTCCAAAACCTTTGTTGTTCCACATTGACTTCAAGGTTCTGTACATACAGGATCATAATAGTCTAAGTCAACCCATCACGACCATATACGACAAATGCAAAGTCTTTGCCAACATGACAGAATATAAATACATAACAAAAGGGCGAAGACGGGTCTCGTGCATAAGACACAAGGGCTGACTCTTCCAAAACCTTTGTTGTTCCACATTGACTTCACTGGGGTTGGGTTTGGACTTCTCCTAGCTCACCTACAAACACATGAAGGAGCGTGAGTGAAAGCCCAGTGAATAATATCAATTAAAGAAGCTATACAGACGATATGCAGAACAACATGCTTCAAACGGTCTTAGGCCCAATTCATATTTCTATTTAACATATATACACAATTTAGGTCAAGTGACTTTAGTTCCAAACAAACTGGCCTTTTGGCCCATTCAAACTTTCATTTGCGTCAAAACGACCTTTGGCCCATTCAGATGACAAATTGGCCTTTGGCCCATTCATTCGTTCATGTCAAAACGGCCTCTGGCCCATTCATTCATGTCAAAACGGCCTCCGGCCCATCCATTCATGTCAAAACGGCCTCTGGCCCATCCATTCATGTCAAAATGGCCTCTGGCCCATCCATTCGTGTCAAAACGGCCTCTGGCCCATTCATTCTATTATTCAGAGCCGACTAGCCTCTGGCCTACTCATTTGGTATAGCAAACATTGTCCACCAATCGAATCAACGAACTTATAAAAATTACATAGAAGTAAGCAATTGGACAACAACATACTTCAGATATTTCTGTTAAGATATTACTCACAGTGATCGGTTGGTTGGTTTGCCCTGGAGCTCGACCCTACACATTCCATGAACACAAAAGGGTCACAAACAATTCGATCCATTCTAAATTCACATTCTCTCTTTAACTCAATTACAATGCTCAATGCATGCCTAAGAGTACTTGGAAGTGAAAAAGAACAGAAAATGAAACACATAATGCTTTTCAAAATTTCAAAAAACAGGGTCCTTGCTCGAGCGTGGACTTCCCCGCTCGAGCAGGCCCTTGAGGCCTGCAAAAGTACTGGATATGTCAAATTTACGCTCGATCGCGAACTCTGGCGCTCAAGCGGAAGGCCTCTCTACATGGCTCCCCGCTCGAGCGGACAGCATGTCTGCAGAAAATACTGGGAACACGAATTTCACGCTCGAGTGGCGGTTTCCCCGCTCGAGCGGACATCAAAATTCTGGAAAATTTAGAACATGTTCTTGAGCTTCAATTTGATGTTCAAAGGTTCCAAATGCATGATTTTGGCTCCAACTTCACATATACATATTCTAACATGGTATAAACACCAAATTACAACACAACGAAGCTCAATTTCACAATTTAATCACATGCATGTCTCAAGTTAACTCAAACTCATCACCAACACACTAGATTCAAACTTGCAAGACTCAAACTCCCATAATTTGCACTTGCATGTGAAATATACACAATATCCTTAACTTAATTGGTGAAGAGATGATCAAATATATGGACTTAAACAAAAAATTCAACATGGATCATACACATTGTGCTCAAATATGAAAATTCATAGTAATTTCCTACATGCATGCATCTATTGACTTTATATTCAACAAATACAACTCAGTTTCCTTAAAATCAAACTAATTCATGTTCTTGACCATTAATCACACTTGAATTCACAATTTACAACATTAAATTCATGAATTCACTTACCTAGAGACTCAATTCTTCGAATCTATGGTCAAATCTAGAGTTGGCCTCTAATTCTTCACAAACTTGAGCCAAACGCAATTCTTCTTCTCTCACCATCTCTAGCCGACCCTCCCTCTACTCTTAGCGTCAAAAATCAGCCAAAATAAACTAAAAAGGGAATTTGAGGGTGTAGTGCCTTATTACAACAAACCCCACTAAGTCCAATATAATAATAATAAAGTAATTGGGCACTAATTCATCAATTTAATCTGATCCGAATAAATTTCCAATGAAATTTCAACGTAGGCTCTAAAAATTACGCTAATCACAATGGTGCAATCAATTTCGGGTTCTGTGGCCGATAAGGCCTTCGATTTAATTTCCAAAGCAGACAATCAAATAGATATTCCTACGGTGAACAGATAAAAATTCAAAACCACATATTTTCACATAATGGCACATAAAATCATATTAAGCACATAATCAAACTCATATTAAGGACCAATTAACATATTATGGAACAGGGATATCACAATACACCGCCTTGAAGAAATTTTTTCAACGAATCAGAGAATATCGGTTGAGGCTGAATCCGCAAAAGTGCACTTTTGGCATAACAGTAGGGAAAATGCTAGGTTTTTTTATTGCACAGAGGGGCATCGAGGTTGATCCTTCCAAAATCAAGGCCATATTGGAAATGCCACCACCAAGGACTGAAAAGGAGGTGCGAGGCTTTCTAGGTAAAGTGCAATTCATAAGACGGTTTATTGCAAAATTAACCTTGACTTGTGAACCACTATTTGGTCTTCTAAAGAAAGGAAAGAAATTCCAATGAGATGACCGATGTCAATTTGCTTTTGAGCAGATCAAGTAGTATCTTCAGAACCTGCCCATGTTGTCACTACCAAAGCTGGGGAAGCTGTTGATTTTGTATCTGTCAGTAACGGACACAACAATGGAATGCATGCTTGCTCAGGAATCTGAGGATACAGTGGAGAAGGACATCTATTACCTGAGTAAGAAGGTGCTGGAATATGAGACCCGTTACACCCCGCTGGAGAAGGCTTGCTTAGCCTTGGTATGGGCTACCAGGAAGTTGAGGGACTACTTGTTAGCTCACTCTGTAATTCTGGTTTCGAGATTAGATCCCATAAAATATCTCTACGAGAAACCAGCACTTGCAGGTAGGCTAGCTCATTGGTTGCTTCTTCTCTT
Source organism: Camellia sinensis (assembly GCF_004153795.1). Lineage (NCBI taxonomy): Eukaryota > Viridiplantae > Streptophyta > Magnoliopsida > Ericales > Theaceae > Camellia > Camellia sinensis. The sequence goes on from NW_021025432.1 coordinate 127,140, forward strand.
CGAATTTGATTTCAAGTATGAGACTTGCAAGTCCTCAAGGGGAGAGCAGTAGCAGAGTTTTTGGCAGATCAACTAGTGGAAGGAAGCGGCATAATACATATTCCTAGATGAAGCTATTCTGCAGGTTGAGGAAGAGATTTGGACAATGTACTTTGACAGAGCGTCTAACCAGTACGGTTATGGTATAAGGGTGTTGCTGGTAGCACCCGACAATTCCCATATACCTTTAGCCTTCAAACTCTGTTTCAAAGTATCTAACAACAAGGTAGAATATGAAGCATGTATCGCTGGATTAGAAGTCGCCCTAGAACTAGGGGCAAAAAGATTAGACGTCATCGGGGACTCGAACCTGGTTGTGTCTCAAGCAAAAGGAGACTAGAAGGTTAAGGAAGAAAGGATGAAAATCTGTCACCAAACCCTGGACGTTCTGATTCCTAGGATTGAGAAGCTAACCTTCACAGATCTGTTTAGCGAGAACAACAAGTTCGCTGACACCTTATCTACTTTATCTTCCATGATAGACATCCCGTTGGGAGTCCAGATGCATCCAATCATTATTGAACAGTGATATGCACCGGCCTACGAGTTGATTGCTCAAATAGATAAAGTACAGGATCAAAACCCCCGGTACTATGACATCTGGAACGTCTTGGAAAATGAGGTTTATCCACTAGGGGCAAATGCCAAAGATAAAAGGGCAATACAGCGGATGGCTTCACAGTGTATCATTTGCGGGGGTAAGTTGTACAAATGGGGTCATCTGGGAATGCACAAGTTATGGGTTGATGCAGAAGAGTCGAAGCTCCTAATGGAGGCCATCCATAAAGGGGAGTGCGGATCGCACAGGAACAAAGTAATGATATATGGACTTAAACAAAAAATTCAACATGGATCATACACATTGTGCTCAAATATGAAAATTCATAGTAATTTCCTACATGCATGCATTTATTGACTTTATATTCAACAAATATAACTCAATTTCCTTAAAATCAAACTAATTCATGTTCTTGACCATTAATCACACTTGAATTCACAATTTACAACATTAAACTCATGAATTCACTTACCTAGAGGCTCAATTCTTCGAATCTATGGACAAATCTAGAGTTGGCCTCCAATTCTTCACAAACTTGAGCCAAACGCAATTCTTCTTCTCTCACCACCTCTAGCCGACCCTCCCTCTACTCTTAGCGTCAAAAATCAGCCAAAATAAACTAAAAAGGGAGTTTGAGGGTGTAGTGCCTTATTACAACAAACCTCACTAAGTCCAATATAATAATAATAAAGTAATTGGGCACTAATTCATCAATTTAATCTGATCTGAATAAATTTCCAATGAAATTTCACCGTAGGCTCTAAAAATTACACTAATCACAATGGTGCAATCAATTTCGGGTTCTGTGGCCGATAAGGCCTTCGATTTAATTTCCAAAGCAGACAATCAAATAGATATTCCTACGGTGAACAGATAAAAATTCAAAACCACATATTTTCACATAATGGCACATAAAATCATATTAAGCACATAATCAAACTCATATTAAGGACCAATTAACATATTATGGAACAGGGATATCACAATACACCGCCTTGAAGAAATTTTTTCAACGAATCAGAGAATATCGGTTGAGGCTGAATCCGCAAAAGTGCACTTTTGGCATAACAGTAGGGAAAATGCTAGGTTTTTTTATTACACAGAGGGGCATCGAGGTTGATCCTTTCAAAATCAAGGCCATATTAGAAATGCCACCACCAAGGACTGAAAAGGAGGTGCGAGGCTTTCTAGGTAAAGTGCAATTCATAAGACGGTTTATTGTAAAATTAACCTTGACTTGTGAACCACTATTTGGTCTTCTAAAGAAAGGAAAGAAATTCCAATGGGATGACCGATGTCAATTTGCTTTTGAGCAGATCAAGTAGTATCTTCAGAACCTGCCCATGTTGTCACTACCAAAGCTGGGGAAGCTGTTGATTTTGTATCTGTCAGTAACGGACACAACAATAGAATGCTTGCTTGCTCAGGAATCTGAAGATACAGTGGAGAAGGCCATCTATTACCTGAGTAAGAAGGTGCTGGAATATGAGACCCGTTACACCCCGCTGGAGAAGGCTTGCTTAGCCTTGGTATGGGCTACCTGGAAGTTGAGGGACTACTTGTTAGCTCACTCTGTAATTCTGGTTTCGAGATTAGATCCCATAAAATATCTCTACGAGAAACCAGCACTTGCGGGTAGGCTAGCTCATTGGTTGCTTCTTCTCTCCGAATTTGATTTCAAGTATGAGACTTGCAAGTCCTTAAGGGGAGAGCAGTAGCAGAGTTTTTGGCAGATCAACTAGTGGAAGGAAGCGACAGAATACATATTCCTAGATGAAGCTATTCTGCAGGTTGAGGAATAGATTTGGACAATGTACTTTGACAGAGCGTCCAACCAGTATGGTTATGGTATAAGGGTGTTGCTGGTAGCACCCGACAATTCCCATATACCTTTAGCCTTCAAACTCTGTTTCAAAGTATCCAACAACAAGGCAGAATACGAAGCATGTATCGCTGGATTAGAAGTCGCCCTAGAACTAGGGGCAAAAAGATTAGACGTCATCGGGGACTCGAACCTAGTTGTTTCTCAAGCAAAAGGAGACTAGAAGGTTAAGGAAGAAAGGATGAAAATCTATCCCCAAACCCTGGATGTTCTGATTCCTAGGATTGAGAAGCTAACCTTCACACATCTGTTTAGCGAGAACAACAAGTTCGCTGACACCTTATCAACTCTATCTTCCATGATAGACATCCCGTTGGGAGTCCAGATGCATCCAATCATTATTGAACAGTGATATGCACCGGCCTACGAGTTGATTGCTCCAATAGATAAAGTACAGGATCAAAACCCCCGGTACTATGATATCTGGAACGTCTTGGAAAATGAGGTTTATCCACTAGGGGCAAATGCCAAAGATAAAAGGGCAATTCAGCGGATGGCTTCACAGTGTATCATTTGCGGGGGTAAGTTGTACAAATGGGGTCATCTGGGAATGCACAAGTTATGGGCTGATGCAGAAGAGTCGAAGCGCCTAATGGAGGCCATCCACAAAGGGGAGTGCGGATCGCACATAAACAGAGTAATGCTAGCCCAGAAGATTCTGAGGCAGGGCCACTACTAGTCAACCATGGAGGGGGATTGTATTGGTTTTGTTCGGTAATGCCACAAATGCCAAATCCATGCAAATCGCATGAATATCCCGCCGTCGAAGCTGTACAGCATGACTTCACCATGGCCTTTTTCAGTCTGGGAAATTAATGTTATTGGGGCAGTTACGCCGAAAAGCTCAAATGGGCATGAGTATATCCTGGTGGGAATAGACTATTTTACAAAGTGGGTTGAAGCCCAATCCTATGCAGTGCTGAAAGCATCGCATGTAGCCAAGTTCATCAGGAATAACATCATTTGTCGTTATGGGGTCCCGAATGAGATCATTTCAAACAATGGCTCCAATTTCAAGAGTGAAGTGATCGACTTGTTGGAGAAATACAATGTGGCTTTTCATAAGTCATCCATATATCGGCCAAAAATCAACGGAGCTGTTGATGCCACCAACAAGAACATCAAACACATTTTGCAGAAAATGGTTGAGACTTACAGGGACTAGCTAGACAAATTGCCATTTGCTCTCTAGGGCTATAGGACTGCAATTTGAACATCTATTGGGAAAACTCTGTATTCTCTTGTTTATGGGATGGAAGTTGTTATGCCGATTGAAATAGAAGTTCCGTCGCTACGGGTTATGGCTGAGTGCCAGATAGCAGAAGCAGATTGGCAGCAGAGTAGGTTCAAGGAACTTATGTTGTTTGACGAGAGGAGGATAAAAGCACTGTAGCATGTTCAAGGATATCAACGCTGGATTGTCAGGGCTTTTAATAAGAAAGTTAAGTCTCAGAATCGTAAGAAAGGGGATTTGGTGCTCAAAGACAAGCGAGCTCCCATCCATGACCCTAGGGGCAAGTTCAGACCCAATTGGATTGGCCCTTATATCATCAAATCAATCTGGTCGGGTGGAGCTGTTATTCTTATGGACCTAGATGGCCTAGAATTCTCCCAACCAATCAACATAGACAAATTGAAGAAATACTACCCCTGAGTGGCTGGCTAGGCAAACTCGGAAGGGCGACCTAGGCAAACGTTAGAGCACAAAAAATTGGAAAGAAGAAAAACTGAGCTCGCAAGGTTGAAAACCCAGAAAAGGCGGCCTTGGCAAAAGTTAAAGTGCAAAAGGAGAGTGTTAAAACCTAAGCGAACCCGAACCGAACTACGTAAGGCCTGATTCCCATCTTCGGGATACGTAGGCAACTTCATTCTGAAGTCCGGCTGTAAACATCTCCAAATCAACTGTGTCCATGTGTTTGATCACGGTATCTTTGTCTACTCATTATCTGAACGTTCAGTTGTGATCCTTACCCTGAGAGAAGAGCCCGCTACAGTGCTGAGTAGTGCTATTCACCCTAGAAGCAATTTTCCATTTCTGGATTTGGGGTTGTACATCTTAAGGATAGATTCCATCTATGTCAAGTTGTGACCCATATCGAAAATGGTTTTTAAAAGTTTTAATAAAAGTTGATTTTGTTCAAATTAATCTTTTTACAACTTAGACCATTTTTGGACCAAAAGGAAAATTTTCAGTGCCCACAACTCCAATTTCATTGATTTCAATACAAAGTTCTCCAACTCTCGATACAAATCAAAGTTACTTTTACTACATTCATAAAACTTGAAAGTAGAGACCAAAGCAATAAACTTGAGGCATAGATGAGTCATGTGTTCCTGCGTCCCCTCCCAGAGCTTGTGGAAGCGTCATACGTTAAAGTAGGCCCGATTTGCGCCTTATCCTCAAGCCAAGCCAGGCATTCGCCAGAAAGGGCGCAACTGAAACTGGGAGTGGGAGCCAAAAGTTTTCTTGTCCTCCATGCAGTGGGATATCGAGCTAATTGTGAGCCTCGGACGAAGAATGGAGCCGGGTACTCTACCCCCTCTTCTGGACAAGTTTGGTCGTGTCCAAACTGATGCCTGAACCGAAATGGAAAATAAAAAAATCAGTGTGTCAAGCCAATCAGTTGAATGTCGGGTTGCCGAGCCATGCTGTAGCGCATCTCGAGCAGATCAAACCAAAGGCAGCGCCAGGCAATGTTAGCAGCAGACCTGTTGCACATCTAGTGGCACCATCACCCCTCATTCAGGAAATCAACTGGTTGTTGGTGAAAGAAATAGCCTCGTGCTAAATATGTAGGGTAGGAATCCACTACCTTTAACCTGTCCGTGAGCCATATCTGGGGATGGATAAAAAATAATAGAGATTAAAGAATAGAGAGGTGTATGTGGAGAGAAAAGTGAGAAAGGGTTTTGAGAGAAAAACCGAGCATGAATGCCCTACTAGTCAACCATGGAGTACATGTGAGATTGGGTGGGAAACATTACCTACAAGAGTAGTGGACCTCCTGCCAATTTGGTTCTCTCCCGTCGATGGAAGGCATCTATGCCCATCAAAGTCTCGGCCAATGCTAAGCCAATGCAGTTCTTGACCTCTTTCATGCCTTGAGCTACTTTGATCAAGTGAATGCTAGACCCGTCGAAACCAGGGGCAAGAAGAAAATGAGCTAACATGCACAAGCAAAGGGCATGCCTTCGAAATCTCTGCCAAAGACGATCACCGCGGTCACCGGTGTCAGAAAATTGATGAGCAAGGCTGGGAATATCCAGCTCTCCATTGTGAACCAAGGATCGAGCCTCATGTAAAGTGAGCCCACACATCCTTCCTAAAGCTTGGATATGACCAAAACGGGACTGAGGCAAGATTTCCTTATCACGACGGGATTCCATCAAAACTTGGAATTCTTCAACTGCAGGGCATAGCTATTGCCCGCCAAAGCTGAAAACATGTGTAACCAGGTTCTAACAGCTAGCCGCAGTGTGAAGAAACAGAAAACATGGCGGAGAACAACTTAGCGGGAATAGTGCATTTATCCCGAAACCCCATAAATTCACTTTTTCTAAGCCATCTAAAGTTGCAATCCAATTTGAGAGTTTTTCGATGATGAATGGCTCTATTTGTGGCAAAAAACAGAGCTGGAATGAAGAAGCTACGAAGTCCAAACTTTTGTAGAAGATAAGGCACTGAGTGGAAAACATGTGGCAACAATCTGGCGGTCTCTCACACTGATGGCCGACTGGCCACCTTTTGTGGCCGATCTGCCACCACTGGTGGCCGACAGCCTCTGTTCATGGCTGACAGCATTCTTATTGTCTTTTTGTGTGTTTAGAGTGCTGAGAACAAGTGTTTTGTTCTGCTCTTGGTGCATTCTATTGTCTTTTTTTAGTAGTTTTGTTGAGTCACTTTTAAGTTGTTTCAATTTGTTTATCAAGTTGTTTCAATACGTTTATCAAGTTGTTGTGTTGCTTATCAAGTTGTATTTGTTTTGTTTTTGCTTCTCAAGTTATTGCTTGTCGAGTTGTTGTGCTGTTTATCGAGTTGTTATTGTTAGTTGTTTATCGAGTTGTCTTATTTTGCTTGCTAAGTGTTGGTCGGTTCATTACCTAATTAAGAAAGTGCCAATACAATGTGCAATTTTCAATCAAGATCAATCTCATTTTTATGCTATGCAATGTTATGCGGTGGTCAGAATGCAAAATACAACACTTTTTCATCAAAAAGACTAGTTTTCATTCCGATCTTGGTTACTTTTCACAAAAGAGTACAAGTTTTTAAAGCAAATAAAACATGTCTAAAGCTTTACAAAGTGCAAACACTGCTAGCAAAAAGAAACGAAGCAAAATACAGAGAAATAGCGCCAGTTATTTCAATCTCGAGAGACCCTCTTCGTCCTCTTCCTGGGCAAAGCCTCAGAGCTGTCTCCGTCAGCGCCACTGTCTGCACCTCCCTCTGAATCAGAATCAGAATCGTCACTGCCATCTGCCTCGGAGCCTGACACAACATCATCTCCACTAATAGAACCTGAGCCAGCGTCATCATCTCTTTTCTCAGATGGCTCAGCGTGCTGACTCGTAGCCTAATCGGCCTCGCTGGTCTCAGCCTCATCATCACTCAGAATGGGCTCAGAACGGCCACTCTCATCTCTAGTGCCCATGGCTCTACCTCGGCTGCGCGCTGGGCTTGTCTCTCTCTTTCTTGCCGATGGAGAAGGTACTGATGGTTCTACTGTAGTTCCCACTAGCGCCCGGTATTGCTGGGATCTGAAAAAGGCAGTTGACAATATATCAGTCTAAGTGTATGTACCAGATGCAAAGATGGTATGGAGTAAGAGTTTAGGCAGAAGTCAAATACAATGTGCAGGTACAGTGTATGAATGCAGTGTTTCAGTATAGCGTATCACATTAGTGCAATGTGGAACATATTACAGTTGAAATGCTAATGTATCAACAGAAAACTTGATGGCATGAAACATAAATTGAAGAAAATTACTTGAATTCCGTAGATGCTGAGCAGACTCATGCTCTTCTGCACCATCCCCATTAGGGAAGCCGCTAGCTCGAGATTGTTCCCTGTGTACTCTATAGATACCTGTAAGTGCGTTGAGGTGATCAGTGTTCTATAAGCATAACTGGAATGAATTTGGCATGCAAAATGTAAAGTGTGGTACATACTGGAGTCAAGCCTCGAACCCTGTCAAGCTCGTGCCTAGCTGGTCCACGCTCAAAAGGGATTTGGTAAGCCTCCTCAGTATGCCGCCAACAGGTAAGTCTAGCGGGAAGCTCTGGCCAACCAATCATCTGTCACGCCTGAGGAGATCCTCTACCATAGGCCCTAGCTGCCCAAGTCACTCTAGGCTCCATCCTCACAACAGGAGCTCTTGCTTCCTCACCTCCGTGAACACCGATTAGAGGTGGCATAGGGTGTGTCTGAATGAAGACTGCATAATCACCCTCAACTCGGAAGTATTTCGCCTCTAAGCCCACCTTGAATTGGATAACTCTGTCAACAAATAGGCTACTCACTGATCTCATGGACTCTAGCGGCGTCATCGGTATGAACTGAGCAGGCATACCCAGAGATTGGCGTACGACTCTCTCGCCAAGGTACCAGGACAGACAGACTGGACCATCGATAAGAATGCGGTAATGAGACATGCCCAGGCCGCATTATATCGGCCTCCAACTCCTCTCAGCATCGTAGCCCATGGATACGATGAGATCTACAAGTTGAAGTTGTATAGATTGTTAGTTGCTATCAGTGACTATAATGTGAATCAGAACAGTATGAAAGCAAATGATGACTGTGTTTTGGGTTACCTCATAAACAGCTACGGTGTCGAAGTAACGCCTGAAGAAAGAAATGGGCTCGCGAATCTTGTGGCAAAGCTGACCATCGTACAGCCGTGAATAGGCGACCGTCAATGGGACCTCCACCTCCGGCTCTGGGGCAATAGTCGGGAAGTATGCATACATCCATAGCTGTAGAGAAAGCGCACGGGTATATGGCAATACAGTATATGAACAGATATAGAAAATACAAAACAGAAAGCGTACAGTGCATGGACAGGTACAGAAAGTACATGCGTTGAATTGTGTAAAGCAAGAAATGCTAAACAGAAAATGCAAAGTGAAAAAAGAAAACTAAGATGTGTACCTCCCAGGCGCGCTAGTAGCCTCCGATCAAGAGTCCAATCCCGAGGGAGGTTGAGCCCATATAGCCATACAAGGTGGCGAGGCCAGCCCCACCCCAATCATAGAAACTCACTCGGGGAAGGACCACTAGTGCGCTCAGCAAGTATAGCCCCACGGTGTTCACCCTGTTCGCAAACAGGGTGGTACCGAAGAGGAACATCAGAAAACCCCGACTGTAGTGCTCTATCTCCTCTACTGTCTCTGGCACGGTCCCCCAAAACTGATCCTGGAACCAGCTGTATCTGACCTGGGCTATCCGGAACAAAGGTGGGCGCACCCCTAGAAGCTCAATCCAAGAAGCCTCCCACTCCCCCATATCAGGATCAAGGGGAATCGGATCACCTCCTACGCCTAGGCTTGTGATCATGGCAAAGTCGTAAGGGGTCATCGTCATCTCTTCGGTAGTGGAAAGGTGGAGAGAGTTGGTGTTGTCCAACCATCTCTCCACTAGTGCTTCAAGAAGTGGACGGCTCACTATGACTCGTAGCAATATGACTCGTAGCAATCTAGAGCAGAATAGACCAAATCTTATCTCGTCAACAATAGCTCATACTACGGTAGGGAGCTCGTCGTACCAATCTCTGGCTTTCGTGGCCCCATATTCCTTGTATGCATGGCGTCACCCTGTGGCAAAAGACAGGTGAATCAGTGTAAATGCAGTTCGATGAAAAATAAGTGTAAAAAAAATGCAATCGCATTGGTGAAAATAGAGTGCAAGAATGTGATTAGTGCAAGAAATACAAGTAAAGAACATCGGATGTGCAAGTGCATCGAGTTTGTACTTCAACAGCAATAGATGAAAGATGGGAGTCTGGCTCCTTCAGTAAGAGATTCGTCGGTGCATCAGTGAAATCAGTGAGGTGCCTAACGCCTCCAGTAGGTAGAATGTGCGTCTGGGGATGATACGTCGCCATGTCAAAAGGCCTCACTTCCAGTGGTAAGGGCTCCGGCTCTGCATCAAAATCGAACTCTGCCTTGAACTCTGCCTCTAGAGGAGCCTCGTCACATGGAAAGTCATCTGCCATCTGGAATGTAGTTGAAGAGTTAATGAAAAGTGAGGAAAATGGGGAAAATACGTGGAAAATGCCGAAAGTCAACTCAAGTCAAACCCTATGAGAGAGAAAATGGGAGAAAAAGTTGAAGCCCCGGGAAAAGGCGCCAAACCCAAGATAAACTCGAGGGGAACAAGCCTCAGGTTGTGAAAATAAAGAAAAAAGCACCAAAATCAGTTTTCAATAAGTTAAAAACGAAGGAAATCAAGAGGTTTTAGAGAATCAACTTCGCGTGGGGCATTGGAAAACACGTGTAAAGCTCATATCTAGAGAGAATGAAGGTCTAGAGAGAGAGAGAGGGAAGAATTTCGGGCATGGGGTATGGAGGAAATAAGACCCCATGCCCTATACTTAAAGACCAGAAGGTAAAATGACCAAAGAGGGTCGAGCTGCCATCGATGGTCGGTCGGCCACCACTGGTGGCTGACAGTGCTTAGGGCAGGCTGACAAGCAGCCGACACCCCTCCCTGGTGGGCGACAAGTTTCCAGTGATCCTCATTTGTGTTTTGTTGCAGTTTTTTGTTTTTATTTCTCAAGAAGTGCATGGAAAGTTCACTTTTAAGCTCAAATTGCCTCCGCGGAAGCTCCAAACCGTGTCTTTGGTACATGATGATTCATCACTAATCAACACGAATGAGGTGTATCCCTTTTGAACTTATTGCAGCTCTTCCGAGAGGTAAATTAGGAGTTCCTGTGTTGGTTTTATCAAGTACGCTTTTGCCATTACATTGAATACGCATTTCTCTATTTGCTGCATAGAACATGTATTTGCTAATCTTGCATAGAATATGCATTTTGTGCTTTTGATCATGCATAGAACATGCATTTTGTACTATTGCATCGACTATGCATTCCGATGTTGCATAGAACATGCTCTGGTTCTCATTGCATAGAATATGCTTCCGTTCTGTTTCTTGCATGTTTTACACAAAACATGTCTCTAACATTTTGTTATGGTTATTCGTCTTGCATAGAATATGCACTCTTACTATGTTATGCTTGTTGAGTTTCTTTCTTATGTAGGCACGATATTGTATGTACGGTTCATTCAGAGGAATTCCAGGTGAGATCATTCATGTCCTTTGATTCTCCCTATTTTGGTTAAAAACATTTAGACGTGTTCCGATGTTTATCACCACTCCCTGTTTTGCCTAAAAGCATTTGGATGTGTTCCGATGTTTATCACCACTCCCTGTTTTGGTTAAAAACATTTGAATGTGTTCCGATGTTTATCACCACTCCCTGTTTTGGTTAAAAACATTCGCATGTGTTCCGATGTTTATCAGCACTCCTTGTTTTGGTTAAAAATATTCGAATGTGTTCCGATGTTTATCACCACTCCCTGTTTTGCTTAAAAATATTCGCATGTGTTCCGATGTTTATCACCACTCTTTGTTTTGGTTACAAACGTTTGGATGCGCTTCGATGTTTATCACAGTTCCCTTTGGTTCAGAACATTCAGGTGCGTCCCAGTGTTCACACCGACCCCTTTCTCTTCTCGCATGCGACGCCTTAGGATCTCAATAGCGATCTCGGGTGCGCTCGATGGTTGTGTCGTTTCTTTGCTTTTCCTGCGTGATGCGTAGTTAAGGTTGCATAATTTTCTTACATCCTTTTTGCATGAAATGTGGTTTGGTTCATGTTTACTTACTTCTTTTTCATGTTTGAGTTTGTTGTACCATGTTTCGGTTTGTATGAATGTAGCATTTCTTTGCATGACATTTGCATCTAGATGTTTAATTAGAGCCTCATTGCAAGATCATAAGTTATTCTCTGCATTGTGTATCATTTGCATCTTGTCCCAGAACTATGCTGGTTTGATTCCTTGTAAAGGGATACGTAGGCAGCCTGCAGGCGCAACCATTTTTGTCTTGCTTGTTTGTTTGTCCAAGTCTTTGGCCTTGTCAAAAATGGGTCGTCTCTGGGCTTTGACATTCACTCCCGTCATTTCATGACTCCCGAGTTCTGTCAAAGAGGGGCAACTATACATACCCCATTTTTGACAGTTCTCAAGACTTAGACGTCATCGTTTGTGCACTCGATGATTGTGCGTTTGTGTTCATTTTGAGGGGCTGAAGTCCTCAGCATAATGCCTTGTCTTTGAGCCTTTGAACCTTCTTCTTTTTATGCCTTGTTTTGGGCCAAACTTGGTGTCTGGACCTCTTGGTGACCTGTTGGCCACCCCCCAAGGTTGTCAGTCATGGGTTGTGCTAGTCGGCCACCAGTGGTGGCCGGTTGGCTATCAGTGGTGGTCGACGGCCACCTGTGCCTTTTTCCTGATATTTATTGACATTATGCCAGCTATTGCACACTGAGTTGCATCTTCATACACGTGTATGGTACGATGTATCTAAGCTCAAGGGGTGGTTTTCTATAAATAGCGGGGTTGCTCCCCCATTTTGGAGGGTTAGAAGATTTAGATCAAAAATCTCTCTCTCTCTCTCTCTCTCTCTAGAATTCTCTCTCTCTCTCTCTTGATATTTTTGTACACCTTTGCCTAGTTTCTCTTAGCTTTTGCACATCAACCCTTAACCAAATACTCTCACCTTTGGGTTGAGATCCCTTGGAGCATTGTTTGAGCTCTAGAAGGAGGTTTGGGCTTGGATTGTTGCCTATTTTGTGCCTTAGCTTCAAGAGGTATAGCACTTGTTATTTAAGCCTGCTTTCAATACTTGCCTTGCCATCTCTTTCTACTATTTTGGGGCTGCTTTTGACATGTAAAAAGTTCCGTTTTTTAGGCCTCAAAGTGGTGGTTTGAGCCCCTTCTGAGTTAGGGGGTTGTCCCTCCCTTTTGCTTATTAGCTTGTTAAGCTTTTCGAGCTATTTTTCATCACTTTGAAAACAACTTTTTTAGGCCTCTTAACCACTAAATCTCAGAGGTTTTTAAGTGGTAAAAACCAACTTTTGAAGTTCAAAATTGGAGGGGTTAGTGTAGACGCGTCCGTGGGCCTCACTACAGTTCAGACTCAATTTGTGTGACGGTTCTTAATCTGAACCAAAGAGTCCAAATCCGGCAAATCGTTTTGAGAAACAGATTTTTTTGAAAAGAAGTGCCAAACATGGACTGCTTTGCCAGATACAGAGTCGCCACCTAAATATTTTAAAATTGGGAAATTTAGGAAACCCTGACTCGGTGCCAAAGGCCACGTGTCCGTCATCACCAGAGTTGCCTTGGCTCGGGAGCTTGGGTACGATCGGGGAAGGTCAACTATGAGCACCCCCTCTCGCCTGATCCGAAGATCGGCCTCTACTAACCGTGATGTAACATTTCCATCCATTTCCAACTAGTGGGCTTTTATGACCTTTTACACCAAAAATTTGCCTATAAATGCCACTATCCCCTAGCTTGGCAAGCACAAACAACACTCACACACACACATTCGGCTAGAGGAGAAAAAGGAGAGCTAGAGAGAGAAGTCTTGAGAGAAGGAGGAAGGAAGAAGAGAGCCACCTTGTTCAAAGCTTAGCAAGTAAGCCACAACACAACCTTCTCTTTCATTTTCCTTTTTCAAATACATGTTCTTAAGGGTTCTAAATATTGTTTTCAAATGTGTTGTTGATGAGTTATTTGTGTTAAAAATGATAAGAATTGAGCCTTGATTTTATCTCTATTGTATTTTCCCTCATTTCCGTACAAAACCATCTTTTTCATACCAATCCCTCAAACTTTCCAAAGGCACACCTTCAAGAAAATTTTCTGAGTTTAATATATGTTAGATATTATGTTTTCATCACAAAAGAAATGAAAATTTTCTCGTAGTGGATCCCTTCTCTCACAAATCTTCTTGTTTCGGGCATTGTACCTTAGAATCTATTTTTCGCAGCCAACTTTCAGAAATTCTAGAAAAATGTAGAAAATTATTCTCGAACTCTATTTTATTTTAAAATATTCCTTAGGGAGTCAGCTTTCAACTACAATTGGTTTCATGGAAAAACAGTGAGCGGTTTGCAAAAAAATCAAATTTTCGTAACGGTCGACGATTTTGGACAGCACTGAAGTGTTTTCTAAATAACTTAAAATCTAGAAAGGCTATCCAATTTCTGAAATATGTTATGGAAACTAGATTAAATTCTCTACGAACCATAGGAAGGCCGAGTCTGATAAAAACTCTAAAATAGCCCTTTTTATTCAAATCCTTCTGTGATATCGAATCTGGAAATTCTGTTGTGTTTGATGTCTTATGCCCTTGTGTTCATGAAAATGCTTATTAGCCTATGATCATATCTTGACATAATATTGTATGTGTTATGGTTATGCTCTTTATCTTCTTCATCTTATTAATGCATGCTTGTGTGGGGTATTGCTATCTTATTAAGTTCTCTAACCTTGATTTGAAACATTGAACTCAACGGGAAACTTAATTTGGATGGTATTGGGTTTTCGATCTTTTGAGTAATGGAAAGATGATGATATGTGATGTATGGATTGTTGGGATGCGTTCCCCTTTTTGGAAGTTAAAGTCTTGCGCAAGTGGTTTTCGGAACCCTTGAACGGAGTGGTTGTATTCGGACCCTAGGTGGTTTGGTGTGAGGAAGGATTTGGGCAAGGCCCATCATTACCGTCTCTTTTGAGGCCCTGCGGTTGGCGCTACGCGGTATATAACCATTGGTAGGCATCCGAGGTTAGTTCTGCAACAAAGCAGCAAAAGAAGGGGCATACTGAATAATCCGCGTCCAATTCTTGTGGTTGGGAGGATGAAATCTCTTTGGGGGATTTCTAGTTTACTAACATCTAACTTAACCCTTTATTTATTTGTTTGAGTATCATGCTTTACTACTTGACGTTATAATTGTGATTGTGTGTTGGACTGGGAAAAAGGGTCAGGGTGTGTGTGCGTTTACTGTGCATTCAAAGCTCATGGCGTATCATGCCAGGTGACGAAGAGGAACTTATAGCTGGAGACGTCGAGCCTGAAACTTTCGAAGACTTTTGGCTATTTTAAGAAAGTTAGAAATTTCCTTTTGATATTTTGTAAGACTCATGTGAATGTTTAAACTTTCTCTTGGGATGTAATGTAATGGAACAAGCTTTTGAATTAAGGATATTTACGGTTGTTATGTATTGTTATTCTACGTATATGTATGAACCTTATCGTTGCTTATGAGACCTTGTGTCAATACCTTTTAAGATCTGTCAAAAGGGTAGTGCGCTACCTAAGAAAGGTGGACTTAGAAGGGAGGCTAATTTGACTCCTTCGGCGATCTGGGATCTTACATGGTTATTGACCATAGGACTCATTAGTGACTCTCCCTTGACTGCAACCAATAGTGTAGAATCAGGGCGTCACACAAAGTAACTTGTGGTTTGAGTCATCTTTCCATTAGAGGACACTCACTTTTGAACTTAATCGATTAAAGAATGAATCGGTAATGTAAAATGAGTAAACAAAATGAACAAGTAAAGAAGGCAAGATAAGCATCTTTCGTGTTGCATTGCATGTCTTCGAATCGGGTGTTAATTCGAACACAAGGAAAATGGAACATTTCATACTCAATGTGGGGGCCGAGAATTAGGAGTCGTAGAAAATTCCGGATAATCGAACTCAGGGGAGTCGAAATATGTTGCATTCGGCGTGGGCTCGCATTCTCGAATCCAACGCTACTCGGCCAAATAGCCGGTTAAGCAAGGGCCGAGTGAAAGGCGGTTTGCTACAAAACATGCCGAATAGCGAATTGAAAATGGACCTAATCCGTAGGCCCAAGAAAGAAAAAATATAAATAGAAAGACATCAGCCAGAAAGAGGTACGTGAGGTGAGAACTATTGAGCTTAACTTAGAATACAAGTAATCTTGAGTGCAAAAACTAACTTGCTCGTCGGAGTGCTAATTCCGGCACCCCCGGCTGGAGTGTTTATCTCTTTTCAGGTGACTAGAAAAGGATCATAGCGTCTCCCGGGATCAGAAGAGTATTTCCAAAACCACTTCTCCATAATTGGCGCCGTCTATGGAAATACTCAAACACATCCATGGCTGGCGTAATGGAAGACCCTCCGGTAATCACTGATGAAACCACGCAAAAAGACGACTTCACTCCACCAAACATGCTTGGACCGGAGACTATCCCTGCAAGACGCACTTTGAACTTCGCCTCACCCTTGACTCCAGAGCATGAGGCAATGTAGGCGATCATGGAATAGGCAAAGCAAAACGAAGAGTGGTTGAAGAACATGATCACAGCGAACGAACGTCTCCGTCAGGATTTGGCCTTAGAAGTGGCAAAGTCCAAACTAGCTGTACGCCAAGATCCGGACCGACCTGTAAGGGCAGGTGGTCGACGATCACAAGCCCGACAACAAGACACTGATAGCAACTCCGACTCTTCATCCCTGGAGCCCAAGAAGAAGGGACGACCTGAAACTTCCCTTTCTTCTGAAGAGAGTCCCCGTATAAGGCATAAGCGAAGAAGAAGCAGCTCGGATAAAGCTCAACACGAACTTTTCATGCGACGGATTACAAAGGCAGTGCTACCCAAGAAATTCACCTCCGACAACACGATCCTGTCTGGAGGAATCGGTACAAGATGGCCGCCTACAACAGTATGTCCGTGAAAGCAACCTAACCAAAGCAATCGCCTTATGGCAGGATTCACCTCCGATCGGCGCGATCCACATGATATATAGCCTACCAATGACATCTGCAGTGCATACAATTCAGTCAAATCCCGACCATCAAAATTAACTCACTCTAGCCAAACGGCCCCATGAAGCCGCAGGCATTACTTTTGATGATTCAGAATTGGCTGAAGTAACACTGCCCCACATTGATCCCTTGGTAATTGAGCTACGCGTAAACCGATTTACAGTTGAGCGCGTACTCATTGATCCGGGGAGCACATCGGAGCTCATGTACTACAAGACATTAACCAAACTCGGCTTCTCCAAATCAGATCTCTTTTCGGCTCCATATCCACTATTCAGCTTCAAAGCCAATACAGAGTACCCATTGGGGAAAATCACGCCGTGCCGAGTTCGTATCATCAGCTGCTTTGCTTCTCGACAGAATGTGGCATTGAGCAAATCTGCGGCTCCCAGAAAACAACACAAGCATGTTATCTTCTCGCTAGAAAGACGGTAAAAGAGTTGCAAGTAAACTCCATTGAAGTGCCAGACCGGGAGAGCCTCAACGATGTTGGGCGGCTTCCTAGTGAAAAGGCCATAGAAGACCTAGACCGAGTTGAAATTAATGGAAACCCCAAGAAGTTCTTCATGGTCGGCGTGTCCCTAAGTCAGGCCGACAGACAGCAGCTAATCTCTTTCTTGCTCAGCAACATTGACGTCTTTGCGTGGAATCCATATGAGGTGCCGGGTATAGACCCGTTCGTTTCATAGCACCATTTGAATGTCGACCCTAAGTGCAAGCCGATCATTCAAAAAAGCCGACGATCAGCGGCGGAGCACACTGCCGCCGTTGTTGAGGAGGTTGACAATCTACTTGACGCCAGGGCAATCAGGGAAGTGACCTACCCTACATGGCTCTCTAATACAGTGGTTGTGAAGAAGAAAAATGGGATTTGGCGAGTGTGCGTCGATTTCACTAACTTAAACAAAGCATGTCCCAAGGATTGTTTCCCCCTACCCAGAATCGACCAACTTGTAGATGCGACGGCACGCCACCAACGTATGAGCTTCCTCGATGCTTACAGAGGCTACCATCAGATCGCCACAGATCCTGAGGATCAAGAAAAAACTGTATTCCTCACCCCAAGAGGAACCTACTGCTATAAGGTTATGCCTTTTGGGCTGAAGAATGTAGGGGCAACTTACCAAAGACTGGTCACAACTTTGTTCAAAAAATAACTCAGCCGCACTATGGAAGTGTACATTGATGACATGGTAGTTAAGTCCAGAGAAGAGCAAACCTATCTAGCCGATCTAGCAGAGACATTCAACATCTTACGCAAATACGGAATGAAGCTGAATGCTTCCAAATGTGCGTTTGGGATCGGTTCTGGCAAGTTGTTGGGGTACATTGTCAACCACTGGGGAATTGGGGCCAACCCGAGGCAAATCACAACAATCTTCGAACTCAGCTCCCCTCGTTTGGTAAAAGAGGTTCAAAAGTTGATGGGGATGGCCGCCACACTCAATAGGTTCATCAGTCGGTCTACAGATCGTTGCTGACAATTCTTCCATACACTACGGCAGGGCAAGACTTTTGAATGGTCCCTCGAATGCGAAGCCGCTTTCAACAGCCTCAAGACTTACCTACACTCAGTACCACTCTTGACAACACCTGCTACTGGTGACCCGCTCATTTTGTATTTGGCAGTTTCCGACAAGACCGTCAGCGTCGTACTGATAAAGGAAGAGCTGGGGGAGCAACGGCCAGTATATTATGTGAGCAAGGAAATTGTTGACGCCAAAACACGCTACCTCCCGCTGGAAAAACTCGTCCTAGCCCTGGTCATGGTGGCAAGAAAACTGATGCATTACTTCCAAAGACATAGCATTGGGGTGCTAACCGATTATCTCCTCCGATAAGTACTACGAAGTGCAGAAGCATCAGGACGCGTTTCAAAGTGGGCTCTTGAACTCGGCCAGTACGACATTCAGTTTCTACCTAGAACCTCAATTAAGGGCCAGGTGGTAGCCAACTTTGTTGTCTAATTCACTGGCGGTCTTGCCGATTTGAAGTCCAATGAAACTCGACCAGAGTCGAACTGGAGAATTTATGTTGGGGACATTTGGCAGTTGTACTGTGATGGATCATCCAACCAGCGGGTAGCGAAGCCGGAGTTGTGATCATGGCTCCCGACAGCCCAATAATTGAGCAGGCCGTCAAGCTCGGCTTCGAAGCATCAAATAATGAAGCCGAATACGAGGCCCTTCTAGTTGGTTTGCGGAATGCACATCTTCTGGGTGCTCGGCTCTTGCTTGTATTTTACGATTCAAAGTTAGTGATCAATCAGTTAAAGGGGCAATACGCGGCGAGAAACGACCTCATGGCGGCTTACATGAAAACAACCAATTCCTTGCTGGCGAAATTTAACCACCAAGAATTGAACCAAATAACACGTGATCAGAACACACATGCAGATGCTCTTGCCTGCTTAGCCTCCGCCATTAACTCAGAAATTTAACGCACCATCGAAGTAGGTTTCATCCGGCAGCCGAGCATCGGCCCTTCGGAAGAAGTCCAGGTCAATGTTGTAGAATATGGACCGAGTTGGACGGATCCCATTGCTGCATTCCTGTCTTCCGAACAGCTCCCAGTGGACAAGAAAGAAGCGCAAAAGCTGCGAAACAAAGCCTTGCGATACTACTTGGATCCGCAAGGAAGGCTTTATAAAAAATCCCTCTCTGGTCGATATGTGGAATGTGTGCACCCAGACAAAGTCGAAGAGCTTCTTGCTGAAATACATGAAGACAGTTGTGGCGCCCATTCTGGCAGGCGCTCTTTGGACCATAGAGCCATAACACGGGGGTATTATTGGTCGATAATGAGATCTCATGCCGAATGCTATGCTAAAATTTATGAACGGTGCCTGAAGTTCTCCCCGTTAACCCATCTGCCCGCTGAAGACTTGAGCTATATCAGCAGTCCCTGGCCGTTTGCCCAATGGGAGCTTGATATCGTAGGACCGTTATCGAGGTCCCAGGCAACAAGCAATACTTGATCGTTGCCACAAACTACTTCACAAAATGGGCCGAAGCGGATGCATTAACACACATTCAAGATTTTGATGTCAAGCGCTTTGTGTGGAGAAATATCATAATGCGATTCAACATTCCAAGAGCTCGTATCTCAGACAACGGCACCCAGTTTGATTGTGGTGTCTACAGGGAGCTGTGCAGCAAATATGGTATCTGGCCCTACTTTTCTACGCCGGCTTACCCACAAAGCAATGGTCAAGCCGAAGCCTCTAATAAATCCATCTTGGACGGCATTAAGAAGAGGCTGGAGAATGCTAAAGGCAGATGGGTCGAAGAATTGCCAAGTGTACTGTGGGCTCAACGAACTATGCCGAGGCGATCCACTGGAGAAACGCCATTTGCTCTATGCTTTTGGAACCCAGACGATCTTTCCCCTCGAGATCGGCCACCTAACCCTGAAAACTAAAGCTTTTGATTTGGGCCAAAACGACATGATGCTTGCCTTGGATTTAGTTCTAATTAAAGAACGAAGAGACCGAGCCCTTGCATCCGTGGTGTGGTATCAACAGTAGCTTGCTAAGTCATATAATCAACGTGTTCAGCTGTGCCGTTATGCACTAGGAGAGTTAGTCCTGAAGAAGGTACTTCCAGCTGCCAACAAACCGGCGGATGGAAAATTGGGTCCTAACTGGGACGGCCCCTATCAGATTGATTCAATCGCAGGAGTAAGGGCATATCGGCTCAATGACCTGTCAGGAAGGAGTCCACCACAGCCTTGGAATTCCACGCACTTACGCAAATATTATCATTGACCCGACTTGTGGGACGTGATGCTTGTTATGATTCGCCATGTACAACTCATTTTCTGTAATGCAAAGATCCCTATCCACTCGCTGTGAAATCAGTTCAAAGGTGTTCCGATAAAGCCTCCGGATTCGGAGCCTCATCGGCACACGACCCCTTTGGGCCGATAAAGCCACCGGATTCGGAGCGCCCTTCGTGGATATCACCATTGGCCAACTAAAGCCTCCAGATTCGGAGCCCCATCGGTACAC
>NW_021025432.1:147831-182732 GCF_004153795.1 Camellia sinensis
TTGGTTTATTCCCCACGAACACCGCAAAACTCAATGGTCGTGGCGTCGCGTCTGGCTCATTCCTCAGTCGTGGTCGTGGGGAGCTTTCCCGTTGCTACTTCTCTCTTCAAGGTGATCTGCTTCGACGGCTTGGAGGTTGATGTTTTTCCCTTTCCTTGGACGTCCTTTCTCCTGCGCGCGTAGGCTCGCTGCTGCGATTCATCGCAGTATCTAGCTCAGCCAGCGTTCGTCCTTCTCCTCTGCGGTTGATAAATAGTCTGTTTGACATTCGCCCTCGCCCTAAGTTAGTTCTTATCGACCCTGAATAAAAATAAATGGACTCACTGGCGGGAACTCACCCCATTTATTCGTATGTATGCAGCGCCCCCGAGGCGACGTCATTAACGCCAAACCCCTAAAGCCCGATGCCGATAGATTTATGCCGCAGCCATTCCACGAACTTGGCCTATTCGGCTAACGAATCTTGTGCAACAGCTGGAGCAAGAGCAGATTTATTAATCTGATCAGCCAAGTACTTCAGCCCGATACCGATAGATTTATGCCGCAGCCATTCCACGAACTAGGCCTATTTGGCTAACGAACCTCGTGCAACGGCTGGGGCAAGAGCAGATTTATTAATCTAATCGGCCAAGTATTTAAGCCCGATGTCGATAGATGAATGCCGCGGCCATTCCACGAACTAGGCCTATTCGGCTAACAGATCTCGTGCGGAGCCCCATCGGTGCACGACGCCTTTGGCCCGATAAAGCCTCCAGATTCGGAGCGCCCTTCGTACATATCACGATTGGCCAACTAAAGCCTTCGGATTCGGAGCCCCATCAGCGCACGATGCCTTTGGGCCGATAAAGCCTCCGGATTCGGAGCGCCCTTTGTGGATATCATGATTGGCCAACTAAAGCCTTCGGAATCGGAGCCCTATCAGCGCACGACGCCTTTGGCCCGATAAAGCCTCCGAATTCGAAGCGCCCTTCATAGATATCACGATTAGCCAACTAAAGCCTCCGGATTCAGAGCGCCATTTGCGCATGACGCCTTTGGGCTGATAATGCCATCGAATTCAGAGCACCGTTCATAGATATCCCGATTGGCCAACTAAAGCCTCCGGATTCAAAGCCCCATTGGCACACGACGCCTTTGGGCCGATAAAGCCACCGAATTCGGAGCGTCGTTCGTGGATATCCTGATTGGCCAACTAAAGCCTTCGGATTCGGAGCCGCAATGGGGCCCGACGCCTTTGGGCCGATAAAGCCACCAAATTCGGAGTGCTCTTCGTGGATATCCCGATTGGCCAACGAAAGTTTTGAAATTCGGAGCCCCATCGGCGCATGACGTCTTTAGGCCGTTTAAACCTCTGGCATCGGAGCGCCCTTCGTGGATATACAGGCCATGCGTAGCATGATTATGCCGACTAAATTCTTAATGAAGAGTCCTCTCGTATGGAGCCAGGAAAACCCGTTGGTACATCGAAGAATGTGAACATTCGTAATGATGTTTATACAATGAAACACAAAACACATTTATTCAAACATTCATGCAATAAAGAATAAAATTCGCCAACATATTTATGCCAAGTAAAAATTAAAAAGAAACCAAGACATTTTATTCAAATCAGACAATGATTACATAGTTTATAACGCAATCTCCCTCTTCATCACTCTTTTCTACTTCAAAATCGGAGAAGGGAAAATGATTACGGTAGTCTGACAACAACGCCGAATCGACACCCTTTGCTCGGCAGGCCTTCGTGGCCTGAAGTGCCCGATCCAACTGTGCTTAAAGCCCCGATTCTCGCATCGACAGACTTCCTCTGCAAGTTTCTTTTTTGTTTTGTCGATCCCAACCTTCTGGCCAGCATGGAGCCTTGCTCGTAACCTTTGCCCCTCGCATTTTCTACGGCAAACATGCTTGCCATATCTCGGTTGGCGATGGCATGACTCAATAGCCGTTGGGGCACCTCTACTCCACAATCAGATTAGATTGACCCACCACATGCGGCTCGGCGGCTTTAGCCTTCCTAAGCTTCCTAAGCTCACGCTAGACATTCTCCACATAAGCCTCCGAGCTGCGGATCCATTCGGCCATTTTTTCCATCTCCTACCACCCGACGCGGAGGTGCACGCTGACTTCGTAGGTAGTGTACAGCCCCATCACCGCCCCATGGATACCTTCTCAAAACACTTCAAAATCTTGTTATCCAACCATTAATTTTTGGACTTCTGGTGGAAAGATCTGTCAAGCGAACTCGACTGCCACACCCGGGTCATTACCGATAGAATCTGCCTCAGTCATCGGTTTATTCCCCACGAACACCGCAAAACTCAATGGTCGTGGCATCGCGTCTAGCCTATTCCTCGGTCGTGGTCGCGGGGAGCTTCCCCTTTGCTGCTTCTCTCTTCGCGGTGATTTGCTGCGACGGCTTGAAGGTTGATGTTTATCCCTTTCCTTGGACGTCCTTCCTCCCGCGCGCGTAGGCTCGCTGCTGCGATTCATCGCAGTATCTAGCTCAGCCAGCGTTCGTCCTTCTCCTCTGCGGTTGAAAAATAGTATGTTTGACATTCGCCCTCGCCCCAAGTTAGTTCTTATCGACCCTGGATAAAAATAAATGGACTCACTAGCGGGAACTCACCCCATTTATTCGTATGTATGCAGTGCCCCTGAGGCGACGTCATTAATGCCAAACCCCTAAAGCCCGATGCCGATAGATTTATGTTGTAGCCATTCCACGAACTTGGCCTATTCGGCTAACGAATCTTGTGCAACAGCTGGAGCAAGGGTAGATTTATTAATCTGATCGGCCAAGTACTTCAGCCCGATGCCGATAGATTTATGCCGCAGCCATTCCACGAACTAGGCCTATTTGGCTAACGAACTTCGTGCAACGGCTGGGGCTGGGGCTGGGGCAAGGGCAGATTTATTAATCTAATCAGCCATGTATTTAAGCCCGATGTCGATAGATTTATGTCGTAGCCATTCCACGAACTAGGCCCATTCGGCTAACAGATCTCGTGCAACGGCTAGAGCAAGGGCAGATTTATTAATCTGATCGGCCAAGTACTTCAGCCCAATGCCGATAGATTTATGCCGTAGCCATTCCACAAACTAGGCCTATTCAGCTAACAAATCCTGTGCAACAGCTGGAGTAAGGGCAGATTTATTAATTTGATCGGCCAAGTATTTCAGCCCGATGTCGATAGATTTATGCTGCAGCCATTCCACGAACTAGGCCTATTCAGCTAATGAACCTGGTACAACGGTTGGGGCAAAGGCTAATTTATTAATCTGATCGGTCAAGTATTTAAGCCCGATGCCGATAGATTTATGCCGCAGCGATTCCACGAACTAGGCACATTCGGCTAACGATTCTCGTGCAATGGCTGAGGCAAGGGTAGATTTATTAATCTGATCGGCCAAGTGTTGATGCCCAATGCCGATCGAAACTTGGTATTAAAAACAAAGTGTAGCCACCTTGCAATCAACAATAGTATCATTCATCAATAACAAAAGCTAGCACAAATAACAGCAAGGCAAAAAAGAAATTTTCATTATGAAATTGGGCACAAATTGTAACCATTTTACACATGAAAATTATCAAACAAAAAGCTGTAAAAATACACTCGAGAACTTCTAAAACAGCAAGCAAAAAAGGCGTGGACCAAATTAATCTTCGGAGTCAGACTCCAGCGGCTCAATATCCACTTGCTCGTATTGAATTGGCATTGCCACCGTCATATCAGTAGCAGCAAGGGCTTTGAGCCAGCCGTGCTTGAATTCCCAATTTTCAAATTTGGAAACTTCCTCTACATATTCGGCAAGGGCAGCACTTTTCCCGGCCTCTAATGCCTTAGAAGCTTTCGATTCGACCGCTTCCTTCGCCTTCTTTATTTCCTCCAACTCAGCCTCCACTTTAGAGACTGCCTCCTGGGCGAATTTCAGCGCCCCCTCGCTCGTGTCCGCCCTCCTCTCGGTGGCTAATCTTCGTCCCTCCGCATCTTGTGTCCTCTCCATCTCGGCTTCGGCCCGTGCGCCTTCCGTCTTCGCCCTCGAAGCCTCAAACTCAGCCCTGCTCTTGTGGCCATCAACTTCTGTTTGAAGACGGCCGAGCTATTCGATGGCGTCATGATGGCGACGGCCCATCTCCGCTATCCTTCCGACAGTCTACAAAACAGGAAGTTAAGACCAAAATAGTATTCGCATAAAGCGAAAAAACAAAGTCAAGATTTATACCAAAAATGTCGATTGCACGGCCAATGCTATTGAAACCAGATCCGGCTCTGCCTAGAAAGCCGCCTTGTCAGCCGGCAGTAAAACGGATGTAGCCATACCAAGTGCGACCGCTGGATCTTTAATTACTAAAGCATCAGAAGGGATTGGCGTGTTTTTTGTCTTCGGTTGAATAACGAAGGGCACGATCACATCTGACTCCGCTAAATGAGGTCGTTTGTTGGCGCGGTTATCTTCTAAGCCTGCCTCAACCTCGGCACAGCGCTTCCCTACCCTCAGTTAAGCCACTCAATCGGCCTGAACAACCAACTTGGCCTCGGCACTTCGGTTTTTTGCCGTCCCCCCAATAACAGGCAAGAAGGGCTAAGATTCGCTAACAGGCAGGGAGGGCTGAGTTTTGGTAGCAGGAGGCACTTCGGTTCGAATGGCCTCTGCCCTTTGTCGTGCTGCCATCCTTTCTGTGCTTGCCTTTTTGGCAAGTTGTGAGATGCTTAACCCAGCCATATCTTCTGGGTACGCGCCGGGAAGGTCCTCAAGACCGTGAAAAATACGATCAAGTGGAAGGTCCTCTTGGCCCGAAGTGGACGGAGGGTCTTCTAAATTAAGGCCGGCTTCTTCAAATGCTAACTTCAATGCCTTGTCGACTTCAGATTCGGATTGGTTTGACTTGGCGGCCTTAGCTACTTCCAGTCGCTCCGAATCTGACCTCTCAAAATCGACATGACTCAAATTTTTAAAATCAGTCAAGATAAGGGCGATAAGACTCTCCTCACCCCTCGGAATTGGGATGTTTTTCGCTGCCAAAAAGGTTGTATAAGTCGGCTCATAGTGGAGCAGAACGTAGGCCGCCCTCCCCTATTTCTGAAGACTCGGCCGGCCGAAATAGTTGAGCGCAACCTTAATTTCTGAAAGGGCAGCGTCGTCGGTTGAGATCAGCACTTTCTTCAAATCGTTTCCTGCACAAGTAAAACCACGAGGTCCTGAAAATAAAGCCTTACAAATATAATGAAAAATAAATAAATAAAAGAAGCTACACGGCTACCTGGTTCACCCCTCCGTCTGGGAATAGGATCGAGGCAATCCTCGCCTTCGCCGAATTCCCAGTTTCCTTGGATGACGACCATAACATCATCAACCCGCTTCCCAGAGCTGGAAAGCATGGTCACTAGTTGATGGTCAGTGTCCTTGACCCTAAGAAAATAACGTCTGTGCCGACCAGAAGACTTGGCCAAGGCATAATAGTGCCGAATAGCGGGAATGCCAAGGTTAAGCCTAAGGCGACGATTTAGTGCGATAACCCCCATCACGATTCTAAAGAAGTTAACATTAGGTTGGGAAAGGATTAAGCCCCAATGGCAGAGCATAGCCCTAACAAACGGGTGATGGGGAAAACGGACCCCTCCCTCTGCGATTGATAAAAGAGGGAGGACGATCATGGTTTCATCAACTCTCTCCATGTCGAGGGTGCCGTCTGTGTGTCGGAAGCTAGAAATTCAATCCGGTGAAAGGAGGTCTTTTAAATGTTTTGCCATTTCCCTCAGCCAATAGGAGTGTGCTAAGCCAAAAACAAAACAAGAAAAAAGATTCAAAGCAAAGAAGGAGAGAACTTACAAGAGGCGAAGAGGATAGAGAAGAAAAGGAAGTTGCAGAGGTAGTTCGGAAGGAAGTCCAGCGACGAGCATCTAAAAGCGTGTATGTATTTGAAAAGACGTCGAAATTTTAAATCGCAATAAATAGAAGTGTACGAAGAGGCGGGAAGTTGAAATTATAACCGAGAAGCGTGTGTTCAAACATTAGCATTGGAATACGATCAGTTGCCGAATTTCGGCTCTGACTTTTCAAGTTTGAAGCCAAACTGTCAGCCAACTATCGTTAGCGGAGTGTTTGGGGGGCAATTGTGGGGGCCGAGAATTAGGAGTCGTAGAAATTTCCAGATAATCGAACTCGGGAGAGTCGACATATGTGGCATTCGGCGTGGGCTCTCATTCTCGAATCCAACCCTACTCGGCCAAATAGCCGGTTAAGCAAGGGCCGAGTGAAGACCAGTTTACTACAAAATATGCCGAATAGCGAGTGGAAAATGGACCTAATCCCGAGGCCCGGGAAAGAAAGGATATAAATTGTCTAGACCCGAACCCGCCCCCATGGGTTAAGGACATAACCGGCCAGTAATCATGAGATTACCTACAGTCTTAAACCAAAACAAATGTATTTTTAACAGAGTTAATGGGGGCCAAACGGAAGCAGTTCAAAACTTTGTCCATAGAGCTGTGCTTGCATGGCACATCCAAACAACCAAACATATATATACATTAATAACTCACAATAGAAATACAGTAGCATAAGTTCTTTACAAACAGGATCATCCAAAAACTAAGTCAACCTATGAAAACTATATACAGACGCATGCAAAGTCCTCGCCATCATGACAAAAATAACATGGCATAGCAGAAAGGCGTAGACGAGTCTCGTGCGTGAAACACTAGGGCTGACTCTCCAAAGCTCGGTTGTTCCACACAAACTGCACTGGGGCTGGGTCTGGACCTCTCTTCGCTCACCTACAAACACATGAATGAGCGTGAGCGATAGCCCAGAAAATAATATCAAATAAGAAGATACAAACGATATATAGAACAACATACTCCGAACGGCCTTGGGCCCAATTCACATTTTTATTTAACATTTATATACACAATTTAAGTCAAGTGACTGTGGTTTCAAACATACTGGCCTTTGGCCCATTTATCTTTTATTCCTGTCAAAATGGCCTCTGGCCCACTCATTTATGTCAAAGCGGCCTCTGGCCCATCCATTCATGTCAAAATGGCCTTTGGCCCATCCATTCATGTCAAAACGGCCACCATTCATGTCAAAACGGCCTTTGGCCCATCTATTCATGTCAAAACGGCCTTTGGCCCATCCATTCATGTTAAAACGGCCTTTGGCCCATCCATTCTTTCATGTCAAAATAGCCTTTGGCCCATCCATTCTTTCTTGTCAAAACGGCCTTGGGCCCATTCATTCTTTCTTGTCAAAATGGCCTCTGGCTCATTCATTCTTTCTTGTCAAAATGGCCTCTGGCCCATTCATTCTTATCAGACATTTCTCCACAATTCAAACTAGCAAATCATAAGGCATAAGGCTTATAAGAAAATAAGCAATTGGACAAATGACAAGCTTCCAAATATCGATATTACTCACAGTGATCCGTTGGTTGGTTTGCCCTGGAGCTTGACCCTACATAGTCCATGAACACAAAAGGGTCACCAACAATTCAATCCGTTCTTAAATTCATATTTTCCTCTTTAGACTTTATTCTCATCTCTTTAACTCAATTACAATGCTCAATGCATGCCTAAGAGTACTTAGAAGTGAAGGAGAACGGAAAACGAAACACAGAACGCGGAAACAAAATTTCAGAAAATAGGGTCCCCGCTCGAGCGTGGGATTCCCCGCTCGAGGGGACCCTTGAGGCCTGCAAATGTACTGGTTATGCAAAATTTACGCTCGAGTGTGAATTTTGACGCTCGAGCAGAAGGGCCTCTCTACATGGCTCCCCGCTCGAGTGTGAACTTTCCCGCTTGAGCGGAAGCCAAGTCTGCAAAAATATACTGGGAGCTCGTATTTTACGCTCGAGCGGCGGATTCCCCGCTCGAGCGGACACCATGAATTTGGGTTTTCCAGAATGTGTTCTTGAGCTCAAATCCGACCTTCCAAGGTTCAAAACCCATAAATTTGGTTCCAAAACATGCAAACACATTATATAATATGAGCATATAAGCAAGGTGAGGTCAATTGCTCAAAATCATGGTCCAATTCATCACCATGCAAAAACAGTGGTATGCCTCAGCATAAATTTGGTTCCCAAACATGCAAACACATTATATAATATGAGCATATAAGCAAGGTGAGGTCAATTGCTCAAAATCATGGTCCAATTCATCCAAATTATTCTACATTTATTTGTAAACTCAAGGCTCATACATTCAAACTTTACACAAGCATCATATCTTCCATAATCAAACATGCATGTCAATTTTTGACCTCGTTTCCATTTCAAATAGCACCAATGATGCTCATAAACATGAAAATCAATAAAACCATGCTTGCATGTATACTTCAATGCTCAATTTTTCACAATTCACACATTACATGCTAGATTATGCAATTTCATAGCAATTATATACATGCATGCATACTTTGACCTTCAATTCAACATAAACAACTCAATTCCTCTTCAATCCTTGCTCTTGATCATTAATCAACTTTGAATACACAAAATTACACATCAAACTCATGGATTCACTTACCTCATGGCTCAATTCACCCAATCTATAGCAAATTCTTGAGTAATCTTCCAAAATCTCCAAGCCTCAAGACCAAAATCTTAATCTCCTACACTCTCTCTCTCTAAGCCAACCCTCTCTTCTTTTCTTAGAGTTTATGATCAGTCCAAATGAAGCTAAGAAGAGAAATTGAGTGTATAAAGGCCCCCACTCAACACATTATTTTATTATAAAATAATTGGGCACCTAATTCATTAATTTAATCAACTTAATCTGGTCCGAATCAATTTCCAATTAAATTTCACCGTAGGCTCTAAAAATTATGCCAATCACAATGGCGTAATCAATTTCGGGTTCTGTGGTCAATAAGGCCTTCAATTTAATTTCCAAAGCAGATGGTCGAACAGATATTCCTACGGTGAACAGATAAAAATTCAAAACCACATATTTTCACATAATGGCACACAAAATTGTATTTAACACATAATCATACTCATATTAAGGACCAATTAACATATTACGGAATAGGGGTATCACAGTCTTCCTCCCTTTAGGAAGTTTGGTCCCGTAAACTTATTTTACCTTCGTTGGGAAACAAATGTGGATATCGCTGGCGCATTTCATCCACTTTTTTCCCATGTGGCATCCGTCCCATGGTGTTCTTTCCATGCTATTTTCACCATTGGGATGGACTTGCTTCTCAATTGTTTCACTTGCCGATCAACAATTCGTTCCTGCCATTCAGCTTATTCCATATTTTCATCTATAGGTACCCGGTGATAATCAATCACATGAAACGGGTCTCAGAGGTTACCCCTCAACATCGACACGTGAAACACGTTATGGATTTGTTCGAATCCCAGTGGCAAAGCAACTCTGTAGGCAACTAGACCAAGTCTTTCCAGAATTTGAAACGGCCCAATGTAACGGGGCGACAACTGCCCTTCTTTCTAAACCTGACTTGGCCTTTCATCGGAGAAACACGGATGAACACATGGTCACCAACCTCATACTCAAGAGGTCTTCTTCGAATATCTGAATAATTCTTTTGTCGGTCCTGAGCTGTTTTGAGCCTTTGTCGAATAGTCTTGATTTTCTCAGAAGTGTCTTGCACAAATTCAGGCCCAAGTAAAGCCCTATCCCCGACTTCTGTCCAATAATTTGGTGATCTACACCTTCTGCCATACAAAGCCTCCTATGGTGCCATACCGATGCTGGAGTGGAAGCTGTTATTATAAGCAAATTCTGCAACTAGCAAGTTGTCTTCCCAACTCCCCTGGAAAACCAAAGCACACATCCGAAGCATATCTTCCAGAGTTTGTATTGTTCGTTCTGATTGCCCATCTATTTGTGGGTGGAATGTAGTATTGAATCTTAGCTCCATCCCCAAAGCTTCCTGAAAACTCTTCCACAATCTAGATACAAATTTCAGATCTCTATTCGACACAATAGATACTGGAACTCCGTGTAAACGAACAATCTCATCAACATAAATAGTAGCCAATCTATAAGCATTAAATGTAGTTCTAACAGGCATAAAATGTGCAGAATTAGTCAGTCTATCAACTACAACCCAAATAGAATCCATACCTCGAGAAGTCTGAGGTAGGCCAACAACAAAATCAATAGTCACATGCTCCCACTTCCATTCAGGAAGAGAGAGAGGTTGCAGTAGACCGCCTAGTTTCTGATGTTCAGCTTTAACTTGCGGACACTGAGGACACTTGGACACATATTCTGCAATTTCCTTCTTCATTTTAGACCACCAATAGGTTTGTTTCAAATCCTGATACATTTTATTATTACCCAGATGCATAGCAAATACAGATCTGTTCGTCTAAAACCCTCTTCTTTAGTTCCGAAAAAAATCTAGGACACACATTCTGTTTTGAAATCTCAACACTTCATTCTCAATGCCAAATTCTGATTTCGGATTTGTCTCAAATTCATCAATCACTTTCTTGAGGAATTCATCCTCTTTCATTTCTGTCTGATTCCATCAATGACTGCCGGCTCGGCTGTAATAGCGGCCATCAATCTGCCCTGTTCACACATCACCACTTCAATTTCAAACTTTTCAAAATCTTACAAGATCACTTTCTGTTCAGTAAGCAACCAAGCCATACTCCCCGTTGATTTTCTACTCAAGGCATCTGTAACTATGTTAGCTTTCTCGGGGTGATACTGAATCTCTAAATCATAATCCTTTATCAATTCCATCCATCTCCTCTGCCACATATTCAACTCTTTCTGTGTGAAAAAGTATTTCAAACTTTTGTGATCCGGGTAGACTTCACACTTTGCTCTATACAAATAATGTCGCCAAATTTTCAAAGCAAAAACAATTGTGGCCAATTCTAGGTCATGTGTTGGATAGTTCTTCTCGTGTGGCCTTAACTGTCGGGAGGCGTAAGCAATAACCCTTCCGTTCTGCATTAACACACAGCCCAAACCTTTATAAGACACATCACTGAAAATTATAAAATTCTCCGTACCTAAAGGTAGTGTCAAAATTGGTGAAGTGGTCAGTCTTGCTTTTAGTTCATGGAAGGCAGCTTCTCTTTCGTCGTTCCATTCAAACGGTTGCCCTTTTCGCGTCAATTGGGTAAGAGGCACAGCTAATTTCGAAAAGTCTTTCATAAACCTTCTGTCATAACCAGCTAAGCCCATGAAACTGCGGACCTCTGTTACATTTGTCGGTGTAGGCCAATTCACAACCGCCTCTATTTTCTGTGGGTCCACTGAAACTCTTTCCTTGTTGATCACGTGCGCTAAGAAAACAACTTCATCCAACCAAAACTCACATTTCTTTAGTTTAGCATATAATTTCCTCTCCCGAAGTATTTGTAGGACAGTCCTCAAACGATGTTCATGTTCAAGTCTATCTTTAGAATATATCAAAATATCATCAATAACAACCGCAACAAATTCATCAAGGTAGGTTTTGAAAATTTGGTTCATTAAGTCCATAAATGTTGCCGAAGCATTAGTCACCCCAAATGGCATAACAAGAAATTCAAAATGTGCATACCTCATTCTGAATGCGGTTTTCTCAACATCTTCTACCTTAACTTTCAACTGATGATACCCGGACGTCAAATCAATCTTAGAAAACACCTATGATCCCTGCAACTAGTCAAATAAGTCATCAATACAGGGTAGGGGATATTTGTTCTTTATTGCTACCTTGTTCAATTCCCGATAATCGATGCACATGCGTAGGGTTCCATCCTTCTTTTTCACAAACAACACTGGTGCACCCCATGGCGAAGTGCTAGGTCGGATAAACCCTTTGTTAAGCATGTCTTGGAATTGTTCTTTCAATTCTTTCATTTCAGCTGTAGCCATTCCGTAGAGAGTTTTAGAAATAGGCTGGGTGCCTGGCACAGTCTCAATGGTGAACTCTATCTCCCTGTCTACCAATTCCCCTGGTAATTCATTTGGAAACAGATCTGGAAATTCTCTAACAATGGGGATATCATTCAATTCAACATTCACAGATTGTTCGGACAACACATAGCACAAATAACCCCGGCACCCCTTCCTAATCAGTTTACATGCTTTCATTGCAGATATCAAATAAGGTGGATGTACTACCCCAGTACCCACAAACACAATCTCTTTATGTCCTGGTGGTTTAAATACAACTTGTTTTGTCACACAATCAATGGTGGCACAATACTTGGTTAACCAATCCATGCCCAAAATTACATCAAAATGCCTAAAGTTCAAGCGCAACAAATCTACATATAGGGTAGCATCCTCAACACGCATATCATAAAACCGGTATATAGATTCACACAATACAGATTCCCCAGATGGAGCCGACACACATAGCAGATATGGTAGTAATTCTAAAGGACTATTCAGTCTAGATACAAATGCATATGTCACAGAAGAGTGTGGATTCGAAATCAATTAATACAAAAGCATCCTGATTACATATAGAAATAGTACCTGAGACAACTGCGTTGGCATTCCGTGTATCACTCGAAACAAGCGCAAAAACTCTCCCCTGTCTCACGGTATCCCCGGTGGTAGCAAATCTCTAAGTATTTCCCAGTTTCGGGATCGATGCAGTGGAACTAGCAGCTATCTTTCCCCCATTCTGATTACAATCTCGGGCCATATGCCCTTGTTTCCCACATTTGAAATAGGCTCCTAACATACGGTAACAAATTCCACGGTGCTTTCTGCTACAAATATTGCACATGGAAGCTTTGTCTCAGGAAGGAGTTGAAGTATTCAAGGAGGCCGTGTTTTGCTTTTTCAAAAATTTCTTCTTCGAGAAGAAGCCTTGCCTTTTGTTACTCTTCCATTCTATTCTTGGCTTAGCCTGTCTAGCTATGTTAGCCTCGGATATGATGGCCTTGTCTAGCACCCCAATGTAAGGTTCCAGCTTCAAGACGTTCACCCTTTCTAAAATGTCACTTCGGAGCCCACCTTCAAAGTGTCTCGCCTTCTTATAGTCAGTATCAATTACATGTGGTGCAAACCTGGCCAATTCGGTGAATTTGTCCTCGTACTCAGCTACAGTGATACTGTCTTGCCTTAGTTCCATGAACTCTGCTACTTTCCTATCCGGAACACACTGCGGGAAGTACTTGTCATAGAAAATTTCTAGAAATTTCACCCAATCAACATCTCTATGATTTTCTCTCATTAACATCCACCATCTTCTTACCTCGTCTTCTAGCATAAAAGTGGCTAGAAGCACTTTCTATGTCTCCGAGCAGGGGAACACTTCAAACAATTTCTCAATGCCGAGAACCCATGCTTCGCTTTCAACGAATCTAATCCACCATGAAACTGTTGTGGTCTCATTTCCTTGAATTCTTTGGTGAGAGCTATTATCCGATCATCATTCTGATTATCTGGCACGGGTGGTGCCGGAGGTGGAGGTGGCGGATGTGGTTGCTGCCACTGTTGTTGCCACTCCTGTTGCTGTCTCAAAGTTTCTGCCATTTCCTGTATCAGTCTTTCCATTCTGTTCACTCTGGCAGTAGGGGATTCCTCTATCTCATCACCTCTTGTTCTCACCATCTGATTAAACTTGCATTATACTTTACAAAAAGATGCACAAGTATGCATATACTAGAAAGCATACATATTCAAACAATTTCAATGCAAGAAATTCTTAATTTATAGCACATAATCATTCATATCAAAATAGTTAAGCATATTCTCGATGCTTCTGAGTTCATATTTATCACATGAATGCATCCTAGATCTTTTCTAGACGCTTACTGCTTTTTTGGACAAGTGTGTGAGTTATTAACTCGTGCTCTGATACCACTCTGTCATGACCCGAACCTGCCCCCATGGGTTAAGGACATAACCGGCCCGTAATCATGAGATTACCTACGGCCTCAAACCAGAACAAATGTATTTTTAACAGAGTTAATGGGGGCCAAAGGGAAGCAGTTCAAAACTTTGTCCATAAAGTTGTGCTTACATGGCACATCCAAACAACCAAACATATATATACATTAATAACTCACAACAGAAATACAGTAGCATAAGTTCTGTACAAACAGGATCATCCAAAAACTAAGTCAACTCATGAAAACTATATACAGACATATCCAAAGTCCTCGCCATCATGACAAAAATAACATGGCATAGCAGAAAGGCGAAGACGAGTCTCGTGCGTGAGACACTACGGCTGACTCTCCAAAACTCGGTTGTTCCACACAGACTTCACTGGGGCTGGGGCTGGACCTCTTTTGGCTCACCTACAAATACATAAATGAGCGTGAGCAATAACCCAGTGAATAATATCAAATAAGAAGATACAAACGATATGTAGAACAACATACTCCGAACGGCCTTGGGCCCAATTCACATTTTTATTTAACATTTATATACACAATTTAAGTCAAGTGACTGTGGTTTCAAACATACTGGCCTTTGGCCCATTTATCTTTCATTCCTGTCAAAACGGCCTCTGGCCCACTCATTTATGTCAAAGCGGCCTCTGGCCCATCCATTCCTGTGAAAACGGCCTTTGGCCCATCCATTCATGTCAAAACGGCCATCATTCATGTCAAAACAGCCTTTGGCCCATCCATTCATGTCAAAACGGCCTTTGGCCCATCCATTCATGTTAAAATGGCCTTTGACCCATCCATTCTTTCTTGTCAACACGGCCTTTGGCCCATCCATTCTTTCTTGTCAAAACGGCCTCTGGCCCATTCATTCTTTCTTGTCAAAACGGCCTCTAGCCCATTCATTCTTTCTTATCAAAATGGCCTCTGGCCCATTCATTCTTATTAGACATTTGTCCACAATTCAAACTAGCAAATCATAAGGCATAAGGCTTATAAGAAAATAAGTAATTAGACAAACAATAAGTTTCCTAATATCGTTATTACTCACAGTGATCGGTTGGTTGGTTTGCCCTGGAGCTTGACCCTACACAGTCCATGAACACAAAAGGGTCACCGACAATTTAATCCGTTATTAAATTCACATTTTCCCCTTTAGGCTTTATTCTCATCTCTTTAACTCAATTACAATGCTAAATGCATGCCTAAGAGTACTTGGAAGTGAAGGAGAACAGAAAACGAAACACAGAACGCAGGAACAAAATTTCAGAAAATAGGGTCCCCGCTCGAGCGTGGGATTCCTCGCTCGAGCGGACCCTTGAGGCCTGCAAAAGTACTGGTTATGTGAAATTTACGCTCGAGCGTGAATTTTGATGCTCGAGTGGAAGGCCACGCTACATGGCTCCCCGCTCGAGCGTGAACTTTCCCGCTCGAGCAGAAGCCAAGTCTGCAAAAATATGCTGGGAGCTCGTATTTTACACTCGAGCGGCGGATTCCCCGCTCGAGCGGACACCATGAATTCTGGGTTTTCCAGAATGTGTTCTTGAGCTCAAATCCGACCTTCCAATGTTCAAAACCCATAAATTTGGTTCCAAAACTTGCAAACACATTATATAATATGAGCATATAAGCAAGGTGAGGTCAATTGCTCAAAATCAGGGTCCAATTCATGCAAATTAATCTACATTTCTTTGTAAACTCAAGGCTCATACATTCAAACTTTACACAAGCTTCATATCTTCCATAATCAAACATACATGTCAATTTTTGACCTCATTTCCATTTTAAATGGCACCAATGATGCTCATAAACATGAAAATCAATAAAACCATGCTTGCATGTATACTTCAATGCTCAATTATTCACAATTCACACATTACATGCTAGATTATGCAATTTCATAGGAATTATATACATGCATGCATACTTTGACCTTCAATTCAACAAAAACAACTCAATTCCTATTCAATCCTTACTTTTGATCATTATTCAACTTTGAATACACAAAATTACACATCAAACTCATGGATTCACTTATCTCGAGGCTTAATTCACCCAATCTATAGCAAATTCTTGAGTAATCTTCCAAAATCTCCAAGCCTCAAGACCAAAATCTTAATCTCCTACACTCTCTCTCTCTCTCTAAGCCAACCCTCTCTTCCTTTCTTAGAGTTTATGATCAGTCCAAATGAAGCTAAGGAGAGAAATTGAGTGTATAAAGGCCCCCACTCAACACATTATTTTATTATAAAATAATTGGGCACCTAATTCATTAATTTAATCAACTTAATCTGGTTCGAATCGATTTCCAATTAAATTTCACCGTAGGCTCTAAAAATTATGCCAATCACAATGGCGTAATCGATTTCGGGTTCTGTGGTCAATAAGGCCTTCAATTTAATTTCCAAAACAGATGGTCAAACAGATATTCCTACGGTGAACAGATAAAAATTCAAAACCACATATTTTCACATAATGGCACACAAAATTGTATTTAACACATAATCATACTCATATTAAGGACCAATTAACATATTACGGAACAAGGGTATCACATAAATAGAGGAACGTCAGCCAAAAAGATGGAGGTGAGAACTATTGAGCTTAACCTAGAATACAAGTAATCTTGAGTGCAAAAACTAACTTGCTCGCCGGAGTGCTAATTCCGGCACCCCTGACTGGAGTGTTTATCTCTTTTCAGGTGACTAGAAGAGGATCATAGCATCTCCCAGGATCAGAAGAGTATTTCCAAAACCACTTCTCCACACTCAAAGTGATGAAATGTCCCACTTTCCTTGGTCACCATCACCCTTCATCATGCATGATAGGGTGATGATTTTTTTTTAGTCTTGTTTTGCACTCATTAAACTTGTACAAACTTGGTTCTTTGGCCATCATGCATGGAAATTTCTTCATTGGTGGTTTGTGAGCCAAGAGTTTCACTCCTTTGAGCTTGTGCGATGATAAGGAGTGTAAAGGTACACAAACAAATGAGAATACACTATTTTGCTCTGTCTGCTTTCTGTTATAGCAAAAAGAGGAGTTCATGTCATCAGTGGCCGACCAGCCACCACCAATAGCCAACCGGCCACCATTAGTAGCCGACATGCCCTCTGTCGGCCACCAATGAAAATTGCACAGTGTGTTGGTAAGGTGGGGTAGAGGTATTCTAGGAGTTAGTAGCACTGTTGTTGTTCAAATGTGCAAACAGAGGTGTTCAATGGCAAGGCAGTGGCTTTTTCGGGTAGAGAAACCGAGCACGCATGCATCCCTCGCTTCCCTGAGGCCATTTAATTGCTTTGTTTAGTTAATTAGTGGTAGCTAATTAATTAGTTTAATTACTTTGTACTTAAATTAGCTTAGTATTTACCTAATTACTTCGATTTGTAATATTTAATTAGCTTAGAATAAATAAGTTAATTCGTTTCAATTGTTGTAATAATTAGTTAGCTTAATTAGCATAGCTAGTTAGCTTATTTATTCGGACCCTCCTTCACGAGGGCGTAATGTTGTAATAAGTGTATGTGTGTGTGTGTATGTCTTCCAACCCCATAGCTTTCTCCCTTTTATTTAATCGCTTTCACTGGTTAGATTAGGAACATTTTCAATTAGCATACCCTATGCTTGCATGTTTGCATCCATTCATTTGTCTTGCATGCACCGAGGCTCGACGCATCGTTCAAACTGTAATGCACTTTCGATACTTCTCTGAATTCGTGTAATCGCATGTTGTTCAAATCGATTTGTATGCCATATAGTAGCTGAGCCTATTAATTACATATTGCATGTGTTGCATTAGACACTTAACGTAGTTAGGATCATGCATTTTTCTAACTAATTTCTGTTTTGGCTTGCAGTACTCGGTGAGTTTTATGCTTTAGCATACTTGCATGAGTGTGATTGCCATATTGCCATGATTCGCATGCTTGCCATGAGGCTATGTGCTTGCTTGCTTAACTGCATGAATGCCTATGGATGAAGGCTTCTTGTTTGACTTGGAACGATTCAACGAATGTATGTTTTAAGCCTACTGTCACGCCCAGAACTCGCCCCTAAAAGTTTGGGCATGACCACCTCAGAAAAAAAAGACATAAAGCCTGATGAATATAATCTATGGGGCCTGAACGGAAGCATTTAATAGTATATAATAGCGTAAAATAATAATAATAGTAATAATAATAAAAAACATATCCATTGAGCTACCATTACTATGCCAGGATCCCAAACAAAACATAATGCAAATAATATACATTGTCATGCACCCGAAGATAGCTATGTACATATACATATACGCCGATCTTAACAGACAATTAGGGTACAAATTAAAACTTAGCAAAACTCCATAACTTGAACAATCAACATCTAATAGCTTTGATACTCAGGGTTTGACAACTGGGTAACAAAAGCCACAGGTGCAGGTTAAATCTCCAGGTTGAGTGCCTACAGAAACAGACATAACAGAGGGTGAGCCAGGCTCAGTGAATAGTATGAAACATAAATGCACAATTTAAACATAATACATAACAATGCATAAATAAATGCGAAGATCATGTAGTTAATCTGTTCCTATTTTCATTTCATATGGCCTTAAGCCCAATCCTGCAACATAAACATGATGGATATAGAGCCTTTGAAACATGGTGGCACGAGGCCCTTGAAACGTGTGGCACGAGGCCCTTGTAACTTGTGGCATAAAGCCCTTGTAACATATGGCACTAAGGCCCTTGAAACTTGTTGGCGTTAAAGCCCTTGAAAATGGCCTAAAGCCCTTGTAACATATGGCACTAAGGCCCTTGAAACTTGTTGGCGTTAAAGCCCTTGAAAATGGCGTAAAGCCCTTTGTAACATATGGCACTAAGGCCCTTGAAACTTGTTGGCGTTAAAGCCCTTGAAAATGGCATAAAGCCCTTGTAACATATGGCACTAAGGTGAAAGTGGCATGAAGCCCTTGTAAACATATTGGCATTAAAGCCCTTGAAAATGGCATAAAACCCTTGAAAGTGGCATGAAGCCCTTGTAAACATATTGGCATTAAAGCCCTTGAAAATGGCATAAAACCCTTGAAAGTGGCATGAAGCCCTTGTAAACATATTGGCATTAAAGCCCTTGAAAATGGCATAAAACCCTTGAAAGTGGCATGAAGCCCTTGTAAACATATTGGCATTAAAGCCCTTGAAAATGGCATAAAACCCTTGAAAGTGGCATGAAGCCCTTGTAAACATATTGGCATTAAAGCCCTTGAAAATGGCATAAAACCCTTGAAAAAAATAACTTCCAATTCACATGGAGTCACATAACTTTCCAATTTTTATAGTATTCGTAGAACACTTACAAAGAACAGAGCATTAGTGACAATAATTATCAACAATAAATAACATGTACATTTTTGTACTACTACTCACAGTGTTCAGGTGCGTAGTCCGTCCTTGTAGCTAATCCTACACAAGTCACGTAATTCAAACATAATTCATCATAGTACAACATCATTTAGTTCATTAATCCTATTGGCAATTCAACATAATACAAAATAAACCCTTGAATCTCATTTTAACATTCCAAAAATCGAGTTCATGTCATCCATATCCTTATTAAATTATTCTCCTAATTTTTCTTTTCCATGATAGCATGAATTTCAACATTTATAACAAGGTTCATTCGCAAATTGTAAATATAATTTCCAAATATTCTCAAATTCCAATTAAACTTGAACACATCTAATTCAATATCTCAATTTCATTACTCTACTTTCAATTTGGGCCAATTCATTGGTTATCATCTTTAAACAACCTAGGGTTTCAAGGAAAAAGAGGATTTTTAACAAAAATCAAACTTCTTAAATCATCACTCCTAATTTCAATTTTCCAAATGATTTTACATCTAGTATTCTCAATCCATCACTTAAACCCATCAATTTAATTCCCAACATCACAAACCTTAAAACCCCCCAATGTTCAAACCCAAAATTCCCAAAATCTCATAATTTCTTCTATATACATAACATTAATGAAAATTGAACCATTATACAATGAAAATACCTCAAATCTATCTATGGATGTAAATATTGAAGAGTATTAAAACCCTTACCTCAAGAATCAAACAAAGGAGCAAGGATTGAGAAGAATCCTCCAAAATCTCGAAATTCCAACCGGTAGAACATAATAATCTTCATGCTTCTTCACTTTTTGATGGATGATCTTGATCAAAACTAAGAGAAATGGAAGGTTTTGGAGATTAAGGACCTAGGGTTTTCGGACCTAGGGGAGAGGGATGAAGAGGGGAAAGGAAAATGTGAGAAATGATCCAAAAAATCTCATTTTAAGCTGCTGTCCCGTAATTCCCGCTCGAGCGGAGGAATTCCCGCTCGAGCGTACCTGTTTTCAGCACAGATTTCGAAACTTTGAACAGGTATAACTCTCCCATCCGGACTCCGTTTTAGGTCGTTCTTGTGTCCAAATTGAAGCTCCGGAAATAAGCTTTCCAATGGTTCTAACCCAACATCCAAATTCAAAGTGTAGAAAAAGAAAATGACAAAAGAGTGACGGCTGGTCGCAGACAATTTATTCTAATTAAAGCTTTTGGTCCAATCTTACTTTACCAACATATTACCACCTCAAACAATACTCCAAAATAAAATAAGAAGATTCTAAATACACCACTACAATGTCAAGGGAAATCTTACTTCTCACGCTCGAGCGTCGCTTCAACCGCTCGAGCGCGCACAGACCAATAAAGCAGTCCGCTCGAGCGTCAACTTCTCCGCTCGAGCGGAGATTCACCACTCCCAGAATCTCAGGCCATCTGCAAAATTGCTGAGAACCCCAAAAGTCCGCTCGAGCGGAGGGAAAAATTCTGGGTCGTCACACCTACTTTGTTGTGGAAAAATCATGTTTTAAGCCCACTATGTTTGGTGGCAAAATCCACATCTTTAAGCCCACTCGAGGGTGGCGAATTCAAACCATTTTCGCAAACAAACATGAGTTGAATTGTTCCAAGTCTTGCGACTAGTCTATACTTGCTTGTGCGCATCACATAGTAAAACTAGTTTAATAATCGGAACAAAAGGACATAATGTTTATAAAACTACACATCATGATTAGTAGAGGCCGATCTTTGATCGGGCGAGCAGGAGGTGCTCAGTACAAGACCTTTCCCTCTTGTACCTAAGTTCCTGAGCCGAGGCAACTTTGGTGATGACGGACACGTGGCATTTGGCATGAGTCAGGGTTTCCTAAATTTCCCCAAAACAAAATATTTAGGTGGTTACTCTGTAATCTGGCAAAACAGTCCAATTTTGACACTATTTGATTTAAAAATCGATTTTCCAAAAAGGTTTCCCAGATTTTGACTCTTTGGTGATTATTAGTTTCACATTGCACTTTGTGAGATTAGATTCAGAACCGTGGAAGTCCGAACTGTGAGGCCTTCTTTACAAACCTTTTTCGAAAGGCGGAGTGCAGAAAAAGGCGAGTCCACGGGGCCATAAAACACGGATCTCTATCCGAAAAAATCGTCACTAGGACCCCGTGCAACCTCACTATGTTTCGAATATACAAGTCGTCAACGAAATCTACTGAGTCACACACATTCGTAGGTATAAAATGCGCCGACTTGGTCAATGAGTCAACTACCACCCAAATGGAATCACTACCCCGTTGAGTCCTCGGAAGGCCCACAACAAAATCCATCATGACATGCTCCCGTTTTCACTTGGCCATAGGCAAGGGTTGGAACAAACTCGCTAGCCTTTGATGTTTGGCCTTCACTTGTTGGCAAATAAGGCACCTCGACACAAATACCGCCACATCCTTCTTCATACCCCTCCACCAAAACTAGCGACTGAGGTCATGATACATCTTTGTTCCTCCTGGATGCACCACAAGGCGTGAATGATGAAACTCTCGAAGTACTTCCTATCAACAAGGCTTTGATACGAATAAACGGTTACGGTATGTCGCTCAGGTCGGGATCCACATTCAAGCCTCTTTCTGCCTTCCCATTGGAGATCTTCTCCCAGAGGGATTCTATCTCAAGGTCACCCTCCTGTGCTTCTATCACTCGGCTCACAAGTGCGGGCTACGCAACCATCGAAAACAAAGCGTATAGCAATCTTGGTTTTGAACTGACACTTGTGGTAGTCTGGACTCGGGTTTCATGGTTCAATGTTGATGTTCATATCTTATTCCCCTTGTTGTTCCTTGGATTGACCATTTAGATTGTAGTTGTGTGTTTGGAACAGGTCAGTTGCTTGTTTTTCTAAACCTTTGTTAACAGGATTTTCGCTCCGCTACTCGAGCATCCATTTTCATGCTCGAGCGAGTTTTGTAATTCTGCTTCTCCGCTCAAGTGACAATTCTTTCTCTCGAGCGAGATTTGCAAACTCTCAATGTTTTCTTTTGCAGACCTGCAAATACTGGATGAGTTTATTCTACATTCAAGCGGTGTTTCCTACGCTCGAGCGAGTGGATGCATGAGCATGCAATCTTGCGCTTGAGCGATATCCTTCGTCTGCAAAACTTCTGAAAGTGTGTATTCTACACTCGAGCATCACTGCTTACGCTCGAGAGGAACATTGTGTCTTACGCTCGAGCGTCACTTTCCACGGTCGAGCGAATTGCGTATATAACAGTCAATGAAGATGATCTTTTTCATCACTTTTTTCATTCCTCCCTCTCTGAAAATTTCCAACAAACCTGGATCTTGAGTTTCTCTCTACAAATCATCTTTTCTCTACTATTTCATTTAGATCTGTTGAGGTCTTCACCCAAGTGCCTTTGAGAAAAGGGCAGAGCACGTCAATAACTACATTTTGATCCGAATCATCTTTGGTTTCGACATCTTCGGAGTTTCTCCACTTCTCCTTTGGTCTCCTAACTTCGAGGTAGGGCTCTCTACACACCTTAATATGGGTGTTAACTTGGTTATAGGTTGTTGTGTGAAAATTGTGAGATTTGGGGGTGTTTTGAGTAAACCTTGGGCTTGGGTTCAAGTTTGAAAAGAGGGGTTTCTATGTGGGTGGTATATAAATGGTTATGGGGTTTGGATATGAGGTCATCGCACATTAAAATAGTTGATTTTGGTCTTTGGGTTAATATTTAGAAAAATTGGGAGCATTGCCCTAAAATGTCCTGAATAACTATTTTGTATAAATAATGAAATTGGTATGGAAAAATGTGAAATTGGGAGGTTATATACATGAATGGTGTTGTTGGATTTGTTTAATCACTCACCTATGGAAATTTGATAATTTATCTGTTATAGAGATTGTATATCTGTTTAGAAATATCTGTTTTAGGCTATTGGTGGAGGATAGTCGTGATTGTTGTAGACATTGCATGAGAATTAGGTAAATTGAAACTAATCTATTGTTCATTGTCATTGAATATGACTATGTTTAAATACATTGTATATGTATGATTTTTGGAAGGAGAAAGGGGATGTATTCTATTGTTTTGAAGGAGATAGGGAATGGACTCCATAGAAAATTAAGTTGGCCGGAGTGTCCAAGGTGAAAGTCCCAAAATCTTGTGTATACATGGGTGTCGATTCCCGCGGACGAAATTTCCTTAAAATGGCAACTAAAAGTGAATGTATTTGTATGATGATTTTATCTATTGGAAACTTGTGAGGTGTAACCTCTGTTGATGGGTTAAATGCAGTGGATGTACCTATTGAGCCAAAATGAATGAATTGAAATGCGAGTTTGGTATAACACGGTTTTGGAAAGAGTTATAAAGATTTTTGTAGGACTGTAGACGCCCCATTTTTGACCGTCCTCAAGACTTGGACGTCACCGTTTGAGCACCCGGTGATCATCCATGTTTGTGTTCGTCTTGAGTTCCCGGAGGTCTCGGCTTGCGCGCCTTACCTCAGGATCTCTCGAATCGACTGTTTAGTGTCTGGTTTTGCACCAAACACTTGTGTTTTGCCTTGGAGGGGCAGTGAATGCCTTGTAAGGCATCCCCACACATCACCGGCCATGGCCAGAGGCCACCGGCTGGTGTTTTGTTACCATCGGCAATATATATTGCCGGTCGGCATTCTTTGTTGCCGGTCGGTAGTCCATTTTGTCAAAATGGCATTTTTGAGCAGCCGACTACTGTTCATCTGCTTTTGCAGATATTTTAATACAGCTGTATGGCATTTTGTTCCCCTCCATACACGTGTATGGAGGGATGGCTTCCTTGTTAGCTTACCTTGTAAGCTTTACAAGATTGGCTCCTCTATAAGAGGAGCCCTCCTCTCTTGGCTTTAGGGTTAGCCATTTTAGAGACAAAAAATACAGAGGAGATCTCTGGTTCTAGGGTTAGTATAGTTATAGCTATTCTATCTCTCTTTTCCTCTCTTTTGTGTCCTAGGTGTGTTTGTCCATACTATTGCACACAAACACATAGTGTTACACCTTTGCTTGATTCTTGAAGGATCAGAGGTTGTTCTTGGTGTTCTTGGGTGGTTTTGAGCTTGAAGAACCAGCTGGTCCACCATTTTTGAGGAAGGTCTTCAAGGGTAAGAAACTAGTCCTTTTATTCCCCATTTTTGCATACTACTTTTGCCCATCTCAGAACTATTTTTGAGCTTAGTGTATTATATGCCCCCTTTGCATTTTGGCTTGTTGGCCTTAAGTGTGTGAGTGTGTAGCA
This sequence comes from Camellia sinensis, assembly GCF_004153795.1. NCBI lineage: Eukaryota > Viridiplantae > Streptophyta > Magnoliopsida > Ericales > Theaceae > Camellia > Camellia sinensis. The sequence goes on from NW_021025432.1 coordinate 172,303, forward strand.
TGCATTACTTGCCTTATGTTGATGGTTTGGCACCATTTATGGCATCATTTCAGTCCCCTTTGCGTGCTTGTATGCTCGTCTTGAATGCCCCTTTGATGCCTTATGAGCTTGTGTGGTATGCTCCTTGAAAGTGCATTTGTGTATGCTTTTGAATTCAAGCCATTTAGATGCCATCTAAGTGGTCTTTTGGGCCATGTTTTATGCGCTAAAACTCTATTTTCGGCCATTAAATTCATGCCATGTTTGGTCTTGCTAAGTGTAGTTCAGTACTTCATTAGCTTACCTTGAATGCTTGGGCCATTTGTTGCATGTTTAGCCTATCTTGTTTGCTTGGTTTGGCACCATGTTCTCGCATGATTTTCAGATCTTAATGCATGTCATTTGTCCATGTTTGCACCCTCTTGAGTGTGCTCGAGAATTGCTCTTTAATGATTAAGTGTTGGTCCTTGTGTGCATGCATGTTTGCATGTCATTTAGCCCTCATTTTATAGCACTTTGGCCACTGTTTTAGGCCTAGTTAGGACTGCCCAAATCATGTTTAAGTCCATGCCTTTGTTTGTTGCATGTACTCCTTGTATGTTGTAGCATATTGGTAAGTTGTTGCATAATTGAACTTGCATGATTGAATGAAGTCACATGTTTGTTTACATGCTCAAACACCCACATTGTGCCTTGCATACTTGTTGGTTGCATTATCACATGCCTTGCATGTCTTGTACGCTTGTTTGCATTACCATGTTGCATGCCTAGTCAACATGCTTAGGTTGAATTGCATGCATGCTTTGCCTCTTGATCATCCATGATTGAGGTTAGGTTCCTCATTTGTTTGTTGGTTTGCATTGCATTTTGAAATCAACATGCATAAATTGGTCCCTTGGGCCATCACGCATTGAAATGCGCGATTGTTGGTCCGAGAACCAAGAAGCATGTCCCCTTGAGTCACTAACATGATAAGGGACATGATTGGTGCATACATTGTTTGAATTGTATTGCCATGCTCTGCCTTGCCCTCTGTTGCTGTCAATTGCAGATTCTGTAGGAGCTCTCTGCCGACCGGCAGTGCTAAGTGTCGACCGGTAATCCTCCCTCTGCCGATAGCTTCACCAATGGCCGGTGACCACATACCACTGCTGGTGACAATCCTACTCAGCAGTCTCCCAATGTCCAGGGAAGCAATCCTGAGACTGTGGAAGTCTCCAGAGGAGTATAGCAAGGAAAACAGAGACAGCTTATGCATGGTAGTGCATTTCCGAGCAAGACCCAAGCACGCATTGCATTGAGCTCTCTTCCCGAGGCGGTTTACTGTTTTTCCTAGCTTAGTTAATTTGATTAGTCAATTAGGTAATCTGTAATAATTAATTAGCTAGGATAGTTAATTCGTTATTCGATCTGTAATATTTATTTGGTCCCTCCAAGCGAGGGCGAATTTGTAATAAGTGTGGGTGCGTGTGTGTGCATGTCTTCCAACCCCCACTTCTTTCTCCGATTTACTTACCTACTTCGATGGTTAGTAATAGGTCATGTTTAAATCAACATACCTTATGCTATGCATGCGTGCATTCATGCATTTGTATTGCATGCACCAGGCTCGGTATATCATGCTAACTGCATTTGTACTTCAATTCCAAATTGAATACGTGCATCAATTGATTACATTTCCCGTGCCATGCTTAGGTTAGCCGAGCCTACTCTAATTGCATACTGTATGTGTTGCATTAGTCAATTTGACATGAACTAGGACCATGCATGTTGGCTAACTAGTTTATTGTTTTGGCACGGAGTACGATGTGAGTATTTTTATGCTTTAGCATCCTCGCACGTGTCTGAATGCTATCATGACAGCATGTTTACCATGTGGCTAGATGCTTATGTGATAAACTGTTTGAATGGCTGTGGGTGAAGGTTGGATTGTTTGAGTTGGAAAAACTAGTTGAAATCCGTATTTTAGCCTACTTGCGAGTAGCAAATTCCAAAATGTTTTTCAAGACAAACGGATATGCAATGCTTCTTTCCAAATTAGGTGATCTAGTCTATACTTGTGTGCTGTGCGCATAACATAGTAATTCTAGGCTAATAAATGGAATAAGAACACAACGTTTTCAAAACTGGATATTACGATTAGTAACAGGCCGGTCTTCAGACCGGGCGAGAGGGGGTGCTCATAGCTGACCTTCCCCGATCGTACCCAAGCTCCTGAGCCGAGGCAACTTTGGTGATGACAGACACGTGGCCTTCGGCACCGAGTCAGGGTTTCCTAAATTCCCCCATTTTAAAATATTTAGGTGGCGACTCTGTATCTGGCAAAGCAGTCCATGTTTGGCACTTCTTTTCAAAAAATCTGTTTCTCAAAATGATTTGCCGGATTTGGACTCTTTGGTTCAGATTAAGAACCGTGAAACAAAATCGAGTCCGAACTGTATCGAGGGCCCCCCTCGCGGGCGCATGCTACAAGGACAATGAACATGTGCATCATACTTATATCTTGTTAATTCTCATTTATTGTGTTAGTAGGTTTCTACTGGGTTTTCGCTCACCCTACTTGGGAACCATTTTCAGGTGTTGGGGACATGCCTCCACAGAGGCAATAGCGTGGAAGGACTTTTGAGGAGCAAGAATTTCTTTATTTTGTTTTATTTTTTTGTATAGCCATGGGCTTAAATTGTATTGAGCTAGGCTCATATTTGTGTAACCAAGCCACGACTTGGAATGATGTAAGCCAATAGGGCAGATGACTATATGTTTAGTTTCAATCCTCTCAACATTGTAATACATGATATAGATTCAGGATGAACATCTGTGAATGTATATCGTATCTGTTAACTTTTGTAAACGAACTCTAATGAATGAATGCACTCTATTTCTATTATTCTTTTGCTTATGAGTTGGATTTATTGTATTATTTTGGGGGCGTTACAACTTGGTATCAAAGCATACTAGGTTTGAATACTTTGGGTACGTGGGAAGTGGTTAGTACCATAATGGGTCTGTCTCGCTTGGGTGAGACGTTGGTATGTAATGTATGCTTATGTGATAACATGCCTATATGATTATATGGGTATGGGATTTGGTTCCTAAGATGTTGATTGGGCCTACAGATTTCTGGAAGTCGTATTAGAAGAACACCTGATCACTGTTGTTTCTAATTGGAACTCTAGCAATGCCATGGGAGAGTCATTATCTAGGAAGGAAATTCGTATGTGTTTATGATTACGTGCTTGTGATTTACTACCGTCCATTGCATTAGGACGTGACTAAGTTAGCTTTGGCACATTTCTAAATGTGTTAATACCCTTTGTTACCTTTATTTAGATGTCAGGATGTGGTTGTGGTCGTGGTAGGCGTGGTAGGCCTAGAAGGCATGAGATGCCTCTACCGGATGATATTCTGGCACAACAAGAAGGGGTTGGTCAGGCCAATGTAGCTGAACCAATTGGTCAACGGGCCATGGATGCGAAAATGGCATTTTACATCACTTTTTTAGATCGTGAAAATGACATTTTACATCACTTTTTTAGATCTTTTCTTCCAAAAACCCTAAAGTGAAACACTCTCTCGCTAAAATACTCTCTCTCTCTCTCTCTACATTTTCTCATAGATCCATTGATCTCTCCGCTCTAGTGTCTTTAGGAAAAGGATAGAGCATCTTGAGAGCTCCGTTTTGATCTGATTGGAGTTTGGTTTCGGCATCGTAGAAGTTTTGTCCTTACTTCATTGATCTTCTAAACTTGAGGTAGGGACTCTGCACCTTAATATGAGTTTTAACTTGGTTATAGGTTGTTGTGTGAAAATGGTGAGATTTGGGGATGTTTTGAGCAAACCTAGGGTTTGGGTTTAAGTTTGAAAAGAGGGGTGTAGACACCCCATTTTTGACCGCCCTTAAGACTTGGGCACCACTGATGTTTTGCTTGGCGGAGAAAGGTGTGCAGGGAAAATGATCAGTTTCTTCGGCTAGAAGAGAGGAAAATCTTTCAAAACACTTTGTTTAGGGTTTTGGAGTTGAAGAAAAGAGGAAAGGAGAGGAGAAAACTAGTTTGGGAGAAGTTCGGCATGAATCCGGGTAGAAGCGAGTCGAGCAGCCCTCGCTGAATCGGGCTTTAAATATGAGGTGTTATGGCTTTAATATAGTTGATTTTGGCCATGGGTTGATATTTGAAAAATGGGAAGCTTGCCCTAAAGTAATTTCAAATATTTATTTTGTATAAATAAATGAGATTAGTCTGGTAAATATGAAATTGAATGAACATTGAAATAGATGGTGGAGTTTCGTATGTATTACCTCTCACCTTTGGAAATTTTGGAATAAATTATCCGTCTTGAGATTGAATATCCATTTTGGAATAACTGTATTGTGCTATCAGTGGAGGATAGCTATAATTGTTGTAGACATTGCATGTGGATTAGGCGTATTGAAACCAATCCATCAACCATTATCATTAAATATAATTATGAATGATATACATTGTATATGTATGATATTTGGGAGGAGAAAAGGGATGTATTCCATGTTTTGAGGAGAAGAAAGCGGATAAACTCCATTGAACTAAGTTGGCCTGTGTGTCCATGATGAAAGTCCTAAAAACCATTTGTATACATGAGTGCCGAATCCCGTGAATGAAATTTCTGTAAAATGGAAAATAGAAGTGAATGTTTTTGTATGATGATTTTATCTGTTGGAAACTTATGAGGTGTAACCACTGTTGATGGGTTAAATGCAGTGGATGTATCTATTGAACCAAAATGAATGAATTGAGGTGTGAGTTTGGCGTAACGTGGTTTTGAAAAGGGTTATAAAGATTTTGTCGTAGGACAATGAACATGTGCATCATACTTCTATCTTGTTAATTCTCATATATTGTGTTAGCTTCCTCTAGAAGCCTTGCACCCCCCTTGAACCCCTTTGACCCTTTCCCTTTACTTAGCTTGTAAGTTAAGTGTTGTAAGTTAAGTGTTTCCCTTGCCTTATATAAGCACCATTCCTCTCCCTTTGGTGAGGTTGGATTTTTGGAACAAAAAACCAGAGATATATAGATATATCTGATATATACATATACTAGCGTATGCCCGTGCCTGAAGGCACGGTACACATATTTTACAAAAATCAATTAACATAAATTATTAATATTGGTATTACATCATTTACAAAAAAATCAATTCAAAATGATAATAATTTCACCATTATAAAAATCAATTATAATAAATCAGTTCAAGATATCGTACAATGGCGGTTCATTTAAGTTAAAATATAATTTATCAAATTCATTAATAAAAGTTTAAGTTAAAATATTAATTTGTATTTGAAATTTTTATTAAACATTTTATAGAATTTCACCATCTAAAAAGTACAGTATTTAAAATACTCACTCTCTCTCTCTCTCTCTCTAATCTCTCTCTCATTTCCTTCTCTCATCCTCTCTCATCTCTTAACAAATACTACATTTACTCTGAGAGCTCAAATAACAAACCCTTTATTTCCTTTGTTCGATTTTCCTCTCTGTATTTTTTTTTTCACCCTATTTTATCTTAAATTTGTGATTTGATTTTGTTAAATCAAATAAAATCAACACCCATTTCAAAAGCTTTTTTCAAAATCATAAAAAATCAACACTCATTTTCCATTAAGAAATTAAATCTATTTCATAAATCAAACTGAAATTAAAAATATATTTCTAAAATCAAAACCCATTTTATAAAGATCAACTATTATATAGGACCTAAAACTTTTTAAAAAATTAAATCCAAACCCGTTTTATAAAGATCAACTATTACTCATCATCAATTTTGATAACAACAACAATAAAAATTGCAAAACCCAGATAAGGAAAAATCGAGATTATCAATACCCATAACCCTTAACAAACATAAACAATCATACGCCTTTAATCAGAAGTTAAAACACACATTCTCAATGATTAAAAAATGAAAAATGAAATATAAATCAAGTTGATCAGTCGATGAACCCAACAAAACAGTGAAATTTTGAGAAAATCCACAACAAAATTACAAAGAAAGAATCATTTTTTTCCATAACCCTGACCACAAAACCCTCATTCTTTCAAGTAAAAACTCTTGAAACCACACAGATCTCCACCTATCCAATATTCAAATTAAGCAAATTCCAAAATTACACAATAATTATCCTTTACCTCCAAATACCCCCAAAATTTGGAAAATTTGTGAATTAATTGGGAAAACCCAATCCCCATAATACAGCCAGCTTACATCATCAATCAATCACCAAAAAAATCCAACGAAGAACATCATGCCAAAATACATAACGAATTCTCAAATAAATTGCAGCATTTACAACCAATTTTGAAACCCTAATGCACCAAATTAGCTTGAACACAGAATCAAGAAATCCCATGAAATTATAGAATTATAGAAACCCAACCAAGCAAATCACATGCTTGAATCGAATATATCATCCGAGTGGTGATGATGAGCAGCGGCGCAATCTGATCGCAAGAACAAACTGATTAAAGTGAGAGAGGGAGGAGGACAGGAATACCTTGGCCAAATTGAAACGTAAAATAAAATTAAAAAAAAAAAGTGTAGATATAAGACAAAGTAAAAGAAGATGAAGATAAAGATAGATGGACCAATTCCAAAAATAGTGCTGAAAACTGATTTTAGATACAATTTGTTCTTAAATGGGATTAAAGTAAAATTGAATCAGTTTCTGCAAATTGAATTTTTATTTTTTTTACTTTTATAAAAATTATGCAATTAGCTAATATATTTTTTGAATGGATTAAAGTAAAATTGACATCACTAAATCTTGCAGATTGAGTATATATTTTTGAATGGATCTGTTCAATTTTTTAGCTAAATGGGTTAGTGATGTCAATCTGGAATGGGGATACTTCACTGCAATTACTCTAGCCCACCATGTGCATGTACATGTATTGACTGATTGTAATAGAAATCCAAACAGTAGAGTAAAACAAACCCATTTCCCTATCCCCAGTAGAAATCCAAACAGTAGAAATCCAAACAGTTTCTGCAGATTGTAATAGAAATCCAAACAGTAGTTACCCTCATAACAACATAAAAAAATAATAAAACAAACCCATTTCCCTATCCCCATTCCCTGTCACAAAAATCTCTATAACCCTCTTTGTTTTGTGCTTCTTAATTCTTTCTTTTCTCCACTTTCTGATGAACACAGCAGGCTAACAAAATCTCTTCTGTCTCCTATTATTCATTTGCTTCCTTTGTTCTTTCTGTTAATTTGTTGCACAGATCAAAACCATTCATAAACAAACAAAATAAACAGACAAATAATGATAGATTATGAATTATATAACCAAATTCAACAGAAAATATGATTTAATCTGGGTCTTTTCTGAATTTGGCTCGACCTTTTTTATTTTTAATTTTTAATTTTTTTCCCCTGAATCTACATGAGGTTGAGCTATCTATGGGTACGGCAGTGGAATCTGGTGTTTGTGCTTTTGAGAAATTACAGCAATGGAACAGCAAGTGGAGTTTGCAGCAGCTAATGATGTTGTCAATCTTCTCGCAAGAACAAACTAATTAAAGTGGAATTAATCTGTTCCCATTTAATCTGTTTTTGATCATTCAGAATTTTGGAGCAGATAATTGTCAAAACTCGAAGAACAGAAAAACCCTAAAGCAGAGAGAGACCAAAATTACCTTGCGAAGGGAACAACTAAGGGTGGGAGAGAGGGAACCTTGCGAGTGGTGATGATGAGCAGCGGCGCAATCTGATCTCAAGAACAAACTGATTAAAGTGGAATTGAATTAGTTTCTGCAAATCAGTTTCTACAATCTGATCCCATTTAATCTGTTCTTGATCATTCATTGTAAACTGGTACAAAAAGGGAATTTTGAATCAGAAACGTTATGAAGAGGAGAAAACAGAATTCAAAACTCGAATTCCTCCGAATGTGAAATACAACAGAGAGAGACCAAAATTACCTTGCGAAGGGAACAACCAAGGGTGGGAGAGAGGGAACCTTGCGAGTGGTAATGATGAGCAGCGGTTTGATAACAACAACAATAAAAATTGCAAAACCCAGATAAGGAAAAATCGAGATTATCAATACCCATAACCCTAACAAACATAACAATCATACGCCTTTAATCAGAAGTTAAAACACACATTCTCAATGATTAAAAAATGAAAAATGAAATATAAATCAAGTTATCAGTCGATGAACCCAACAAAACAGTGAAATTTTGAGAAATCCACAACAAAATTACAAAGAAAGAATCATTTTTTTCCATAACCCTGACCACAAAACCCTCATTCTTTCAAGTAAAAACTCTTGAAACCACACAGATCTCCACCTATCCAAATATCAAATTAAGCAAATTCCAAATTCACAATAATTATCCTTTACCTCCAAATACCCCCAAAATTTGGAAAATTTGTGAATTAATTGGGAAACCCAATCCCCATAATACAGCCAGCTTACATCATCAATCAATCACCAAAAAATCCAACGAAGAACATCATGCCAAAATACATAACGAATTCTAATAAATTGCAGCATTTACAACCAATTTTGAAACCCTAATGCACCAAATTAGCTTGAACACAGAATCAAGAAATCCCATGAAATTATAAGATTATAGAACCCAACCAAGCAAATCACATGCTTGAATCGAATATATCATCCGAGTGGTGATGATGAGCAGCGGCGCAATCTGATCGCAAGAACAAACTGATTAAAGTGAGAGAGGGAGGAGGACAGGAATACCTTGGCCAAATTGAAACGTAAAATAAAATTAAAAAAAAAAGTGTAGATATAAGACAAAGTAAAAGAAGATGAAGATAAAGATAGATGGACCAATTCCAAAATAGTGCTGAAAACTGATTTTAGATACAATTTGTTCTTAAATGGGATTAAAGTAAAATTGAATCAGTTTCTGCAAATTGAATTTTTATTTTTTTACTTTTATAAAAATTATGCAATTAGCTAATATATTTTTTGAATGGATTAAAGTAAAATTGACATCACTAAATCTTGCAGATTGAGTATATATTTTTGAATGGATCTGTCAATTTTTTAGCTAAATGGGTTGTAGTGATGTCAATCTGGAATGGGTAACTTCACTGCAATTATCTAGCCCACCATGTGCATGTACATGTATTGACTGATTGTAATAGAAATCCAAACAGTAGAGTAAAACAAACCCATTTCCCTATCCCCAGTAGAAATCCAAACAGTTAAATCCAAACAGTTTCTGCAGATTGTAATAGAAATCCAAACAGTAGTTACCCTCATAACACATAAAAAAATAATAAAACAAACCCATTTCCCTATCCCCATTCCCTGTCACAAAAATCTCTATAACCCTCTTTGTTTTGTGCTTCTTAATTCTTTCTTTTCTCCACTTTCTGATGAACACAGCAGGCTAACAAAATCTCTTCTGTCTCCTATTATTCATTTGCTTCCTTTGTTCTTTCTGTTAATTTGTTGCACAGATCAAACCATTCATAAACAAACAAATAAACAGACAAATAATGATAGATTATGAATTATATAACCAAATTCAACAGAAAATATGATTTAATCTGGGTCTTTTCTGAATTTGGCTCGACCTTTTATTTTTAATTTTTTAATTTTTTTCCCCTGAATCTACATGAGGTTGAGCTATCTATGGGTACGGCAGTGGAATCTGGTGTTTGTGCTTTTTGAGAAATATACAGCAATGGAACAGCAAGTGGAGTTTGCAGCAGCTAATGATGTTGTCAATCTTCTCGCAAGAACAAACTAATTAAAGTGGAATTAATCTGTCCCATTTAATCTGTTTTTGATCATTCAGAATTTTGGAGCAGATAATTGTCAAAACTCGAAGAACAGAAAAACCCTAAAGCAGAGAGAGACCAAAATTACCTTGCGAAGGAACAACTAAGGGTGGGAGAGAGGAACCTTGCGAGTGGTGATGATGAGCAGCGGCGCAATCTGATCTCAAGAACAAACTGATTAAAGTGGAATTGAATTAGTTTCTGCAAATCAGTTTCTACAATCTGATCCCATTTAATCTGTTCTTGATCATTCAAAAAATACAACAGAGAGAGGGAGGAGGACAGGAATACCTTGCGAGTGGTGATGAAGAGGAGCGTCGCAAGAACAAACTGATGAAACAGAGAAGGGAGAGGGATAAAGATAGAAGGCATGAGAGACATGTGAGAAGAGAGAGATAAAGATGGAATAGAGGGGAGACGTGGGGAAGGAGGAGGCTGACTCTTTGGCGGGAAGAAATATATTTAGGATTGAATATAAAATTAAGGGATTATCTGAGCCATCCATGTAATATACAAATGAATCATGACCCTTGAAATGTCCTAGTTGGACAATTGTGTCTAACACATTTTCAAAATCCGTTCTGCTTTATTATATAGATATATCCCTTCATCTCTCACTATATCTCTCCCATTCAACCATCAAACACCCTTG
>NW_021025432.1:182757-199825 GCF_004153795.1 Camellia sinensis
TGTGTATGTCTTCCAACCCCACGTCTTTCTTCCCTTTTATTTACCCGCTTATGATGGTACTTGTTCTTGGGCCATTTCTTCATCAACTCATAGCACAAGGCATCCAACGCCCATTCCAGCAGCTTGAGGCTGTTCTCCAGAGCTTAGGAGCACCTAAACTTGGTCCAAGAGGTGCTGGTTTGCTGGTCTTCGAGGGTGAGTCCTCCTCTTCCGTTTTCTAATCTTTTCTTGCGTCATATCTAAGCCATAGTTGCTTGCATCTTTGGGCTCCGACCCAAACTGTAACTCATCATATTTTGAGGTCCTCTTCATGTTTGATTGAGGACCTCTTGCTGTTTGAGGACAGTAGCTTGCACTTGCTTCAATATCCTCCTTGAATGCCATAATCTTGCATAGAATTTTTGGCTTGCGTGTGATCCATTTTAGAGCCTGATGTAAACTGAAAATAGGCTTATTTTGAGCCTCTCTTCAACATTTAAGAAGGGCTCAATACTATTTGGGACCTCCATGTTATACTTGCCTTTATATCCTCTCTTTGGTCCCCATTTTTGCATGCTTTGGCAGCCTATCATGCTTCTGTTCTTGGCCTTTTTATAGTTCTGTAAAAATGCTTATTTTTTGTCCCTATTCAATGTTGTAGAAGGGAATTTTTCAGTTTGGGCTTTGTATCTACCACTTGCCTCTTTGGCCACCTTTTGCCCCTTTTTCTTGCACAAAAGCTTAGCCATACCTGTGTTTGTTTTTAGGGTTTTTACAGTTCTGTAAAGTGGCTTATTTTTTGCCCCTCTTCAATGTTGTTGAAGGGCCCTAACCTATTCGGGGTCAGCAGCTGTGAGTTGCTTCATAATCTCATGTTTAGGGCCGTTTTTGTATGCCATTTTAGCCCTATCTTTGCTTGCTGTTTGGCCATGACTTGTACTAGAAAAATGCTTATTTTGAGGCTGCCTTGCTTCTGTATTTTCATTCCATGTACCAATTATGCATGCTTTGTATAGCTGTAAGCCATTTCATGTGCCTAATTTTGCATTTCGGGAGAAATTCCATGCATCGGGTGTCATTTCGCCTTGCATTTCGGGGCTGTTCTCCCCCACACTTTATCGTGCTAATCCCATTGGGCATGTTTGCATATCATTCCATGCCATTGCATTGCATATGCCATTGCCTCGGTTTGCGTGCCCGTGTGCACGCATTTCGAGGCGCTTCATTTTCATCCATCGGCCTCTTATGTGAGTGTGGCTGAGGCTCTCTCATGTTAGTATAAGTCCATGTTGCATTCTATATGCCATTTTAGCCATTGCATTGCATATGCCATTGCCTCGGTTTGCGTGCCCGTGTGCACGCATTTCGAGGCACTTCATTTTCATCTTATGGCCTCCTATGTGAGTGTGGCTGAGGTCCACTTGTATTGGTGTAAGCCCATCTTGCGTTGTGTATGCCATGTTTCAAAGCGTTGTGCATGTTATGTTGTTAGCATTGTGTATGTCATGTAGTTGCATAGCATGCTTGTATTCTTGTTTGCATACCTAGGTTGCATTGCATTGGCATGCATGCCTTGCCTCTTGATCATGTGATAGAGGTTGGGCTTTATGTGTTTGTTTGGTTTGCATGACATTTGAAATCAAAGCGCATACTTGGTTTCTTGGACCATCACGCATCGAAATGCGCAATTGGCGGTCCGAGAGTCAAGGAACATCCCCCTTTGAGTTAAAAGCATGATAAGGGATGTGTTGGTGCATACACTTGCTTGAAATTTCATGCCATACACTGTCTGTTCTTGTTGCTGTCAAAAAACTGTCTTCTGCAGGGAGTTTCTGCCGACCGGCATCATTTAGTGCCGACCGGCAATTGGTGGCTGGCCGATAATTACATAATCTGCCGATGGAAATTATGCACTGCCGGTGGGCATTTCCCCCAGCCGGTGGCACTCTACAGTGTGCAACAAGCCTGTCCCAGTACTTTGGCACTGTTCAGAGAAGCAGGGTAGTGTAAACCGAGGCGGCAGTGGTATGGTACGGACTTTTCAGGCGAGACGGATCCGAGCATGCATCACTCACGCATCCCAAGGCAGGGCTGCGGCCACCTTCTTGCTGCATTTATTTTGTTAATTAATTAAGGATTTGTAATAATTAATTAGCTAGGATAGTCGATTTATCATTCGGACTGTATTATTCTTTTGGTCCCTCCGAGCGAGGGCAAACTTGTAATAAGTGTGGGTGCGTTGTGCATGTCTTCCAACCCCCACTTCTTTCTCCCTTTTATTTACCCGCTTATGATGGTAGACTAGGGCATATTTAAATTCGCATAACAGTATGATAGCATGCGTGCATTCATGCATTTGTTGACATGCACCGGGCTCGGTACATCATACAAACTACATTGTACTTTTCAATTCCAAATTGAATACATGTTACTTGTAGCGTTTCATATGCCATTTTAGGGTTAGCCGAGCCTGTTTAGATTGCATCTTTGCATGTGTTGCATTAGCCATGTTTAACATGAACTAGGATCATGCATATGATTACTGACTAGTTTCTGTTTTGGCTCGGAGTACTAGGTAAGCCTTTATGCTTTAGCATATCGCACGCGTGTGAGTGTTGCCATGACAGTATGATTACCATGAGGCTAGCTGCTTATGTGATATAACTGCTTGAATGCCTGTGGATGGAGGTTAAATTACCTAAATTGGAGTAATGCATTAAAACTGTGAGTTTTAAGCCCACTAGATAGTGGTAAAATCATCTTCTCTAAAAGCCCACTTGAGGGTGGCAAAATCTGTATTTTAGCCTACTTGCGAGTAGCAAACCATTTTCAAAACAAACATGAAATGTTTTGTTCCAATTTGGGCGATTTGGTCTATACTTGTTTGCTGCGCGCATAACATAGTAATTCTAGGCTAACAATTGGTTTAAGAACACATAAAGTTTTCAAAAACGGATATCACGGTTAGTAGAGGCCAGTCTTCAGACCGGGCGAGAGGGGGTGCTCATAGCTGACCATCTCCGATCGTACCCATGTTCCCGAGCCGAGGCAACTTTGGTGATGACGGACACGTGGCCATCGACACCGAGTCAGGGTTTCCTAAATTTCCCCATTTAAAAATATTTAGGTGGCGACTCTGTATCTGGCAAAGAAGTCCATGTTTGGCACTACTTTTTCAAAAATCTGTTTCTCAAAACGATTTGCCAGATTTGGACTCTTTGGTTCAGATTAAGAACCGTGACACAAATCGAGTCCGAACTGTAGCATGAGGCCCACGGGCGCATCTAGAAGGGGTTTCTATGTGGGTGTCATGGAAATGGTTATGGGGTTAAATATGAGGTGTTATGGTTTTAATATAGTTGATTTTGGCCATGGGTTGATATTTGAAAAATGGGAAGCTTGCCCTAAAATAACTTCAAATATTTATTTGGTATAAATAAATGAGATTAGTCTGGTAAATATGAAATTGAATGAACATTGAAATAGATGGTGGAGTTTCATATGTATTACCTCTCACCTTTGGAAATTTTGGAATAAATTATCCGTCTTGAGATTGAATATCCATTTTGGAATAACTGTATTGTGCTATCAGTGGAGGATAGCTATAATTGTTGTAGACATTGCATGTGGATTAGGCGTATTGAAACCAATCCATCAACCATTATCTTATACATTGTATATGTATGATATTTGGGAGGAGAAAAGGGATGTATTCCATGTTTTGAGGAGAAGAAAGCGGATAAACTCCATTGAACTAAGTTGGCCTGTGTGTCCATGATGAAAGTCCTGAAAACCATTTGTATACATGGGTGCCGAATCCCGTGGATGAAATTTCTGTAAAATGGAAAATAGAAGTGAATGTTTTTGTATGATGATTTTATCTGTTGGAAACTTATGAGGTGTAACCGCTGTTGATGGGTTAAATGCAGTGGATGTATCTATTGAACCAAAATGAATGAATTGAGGTGCGAGTTTGGCGTAACGTGGTTTTGAAAAGGGTTATAAAGATTTTGTCGTAGGACAATGAACATGTGCATCATACTTCTATCTTGTTAATTCTCATATATTGTGTTAATATGTATCTACTGGGCTTTAGCTCACCCTACTTGGGAGCCATTTTCAAGTGTTGGAGACATGTCTCCACCGAGACAATAGTTTGGGGAGACTTGGAGCAAGAGCTTCCTTTTTATTTTATTTATTTTGTATAGCCAAGGGCTATGCTGAATTGAGTTAGACTCTTCTTTTTGCTGTAACCAAGTAATGTCTTGGAAAGTTGTAAGCCCGTAGGGCATTTATTTTGTTGAATATTAACTGGTATTACATGCTATAGATTTAGGATGAACATTTATGAATGTATATTGCATGTGCTATCTTTTGTAATATGAACTCTGATGAATGAAAGTATTTTATTTCTGTTATTCTTCCGTTTATGAGTTGGATTTATTATATTATTTTGGTGGCGTTACACCGCCCAAAATGTCCAGAAATCACTTACAAGCACAAACAACCTATACACACAAAAGAAAACACAAAATTTAACGTGGTTCGGCCCAATGTCTACATCCACAGGAGAATAATCAAATTTCACTATATATGAAGAGATTACAATAGAGGAGGAGGAACACTCATCCTCGCTCAACTCACACACAACTCCCTTTCTCACACAAAGGGAGCACCCTCTCCCACACAGAGGGCTAATGTCTCTTCACTCTCTCATTTTGCTCTCTTGGTTCCTCTTGAAGAACTAAAATTGTCTTTTATCCATAGTATAATTTATCAAAAAAACAAAACACACACAAGAATATGCATCTACTATCTCCATATCAAAAAATATTGAATAATGAAAACTCCAACAAATGCGAGCTTACATTTCTTGGATTATAAATCATACCAAAACAAATGTGAGATTAGATGTGAACATGGCTTTACTATAATGGGTGTACGAATTTCTTTGATAACTACATTCAAGATGATGATTTGGGAATTGGATCCTCTATTCCAATCTCATATGTTCCTCTATTTTAAATCATTGGTTTTGTCACATGATTTATCGCTTTTATTATGAGCTACTAGATTTAGGACAGAGTTGACCAAAACAAAAGATCCTCAACCATGAATATGTTATTTCTAACCCCATACAACGCATTATTGAAAAAAAGGTAAGGAGCTCGAAAAAAATAGTTCAAAAATTGTCTGAAAATGTAATTATAAGGTATATTTAAACCACTTCTGGATCGTTCAGGAATTTATTTTTTTAATAGTTTTTTGGATTTTCTAAAGTGAAAAATGTTAATGTGTTTAAGAATGACTATATTTAGCTGTATTGAAAATAATGAATCACTTAAGTGTTTGATTTTTTTAGTAATTTATTAATTTGTTTAGTAATTTTTCATTTTTTATTTATTTTTATCTTTTCAACAAAAAAAAATAAAGTTTCCAACAAGACCTGTGTGATGTGGGAAAGTGAAAGCATTCGAAACCGTAATTTAATGCCTATTACCAGAATTCATGCAAGAGATAAATGTACTCGTAGTTAACATTAAATTGGTTTTCCAAACAATATACTAGTGGACATGCATAAAATCTAGGTAATCGATGCCCAAGATTTCCTCTTTATGGTCATTGCTTTTTTAGCAATTTTTTAATGTTGTGAATTTTTTTTTAAAAAAAATACAGCTTTTTTGCTCTTAAATTCTACTAAACTTGATGAACTGAAAAGTAACAAAAAAATGAAAAAAATTTCAATCAACTTTTTAAAAAAAAAAAAAAAAAAACTCAATTATTGTAGACTAGGAGGATCTAAAAGTTAAAAATATCATAAATGATAGAGAGCTCTGAACAATGAGCTCTAAAGCCAGCTCAAATGAGCTAGCAGTGAAGGAAAAAAAAAAAAAAGCGCCAAACTATCACATTAGTGGGTGGAGTCCACTGATTAGAGCTCCCTTAGGGCTCATTGTTTAGAGCTCTGAAACATTTTTCTAAAAATATTTGACACAAATTTTTAAAAACTCATTTAAAACAAGGAAGCTTGAAAGCAATCCATTTCTAAAGTGACTTTTTTTTAGTGCATTTTTGAATTTTTGACTAAATATGAGGTAAAAAAGGTCAATATGTTTAGGAAGATTTTTTTAACTTTGTACAAAAAACAATAAAAGGTAGCATTGAAGAAAAATAATCTTTGATTTTTTTTGTAAGAGTTGATTTTTGTATGATTTTTTTAATCTTTTTATAATAATTTCTAAAAACTTTTCGACTAAAATAACTATTTGACAAACTAGGTCGAATAGCCATTCCATCACATATATAAATGGAAATAGGCAAATCATATTGATCTATCGATTTTCTTTTTAGAGGTTGATACATTGCTATCTTGATTTGAAGAAGAATGGAAAAGCTTCTTCAATTTGTGCTCTTGAAGGTAGTTTTGTGTGTGTTGTTTTCTGACCACCCTACCAAAGAGGTACTCAGCTGGAGAATACTGGCATAATAGATTGCGACCGAATGACCTGTCATAGAAAGATAAGACTCCAGCGGTGGTTCGTCCACCCAGGGGTACTTTGACGATCAAGTCAGTACTCAATTATCTCTCAAAGATAGCAAATAGTGCTTTAACTCACTAGCCAGAAAACAAGAAACGTACCTTAGACCCATGAGGGTGCCTTACTTTTGTAGTCAGCACTAACCTGATCCTTGTAGAAGCCTAGCTTCCCTTGGACTTTGCCCAATGCTCATCTTGGACTCTTTAATAGATAAAGATAAAGTCCCCAAGAGCTTTATCCTTATCTAGGCTGAAGTCCTTCCATATTCTAGGACTTTTACCCCTTATTCATTCATCTCGGATTCCGGTATCTTCTTAGGTAACCTCGGCCTAGCCGAGATCATCTTGGCGTCATGACCAGGACACGTGGCACCTCGACTGGCACTTCGGTGCCACCTTGGCCACGTGTTGTTATTCAAAAAATATGCCCCCACAACTGCCCCCTAGGTTCTATTACCTCGGCATACTGAGGTGATGGAACCTATATCATTCGTTGATATAGCATGCTGGCGAAAGCTTACTCTATTCTTCATTACCGAGGTTATCACACATTGGCTCCATATGACCAAGATATCAGTGTGTTTTGTCAATGCTTTAGAACCAGGAGCCAAGTTTTCCAAGTTCCTTAACCGAGATCGTTCCCCTAGCCGAGGTCTTTGCTTCATTAAATCAAGAACTCCAAGAGTTTCTACCCGCGTATGAGCTATCACACACAGTAACTCAACCGTTTCACCACGCGTCTCTTCCCTATTGAACCATACCTGACACGCGCCATCAGGTCGCGTCGCTTCTGCGTGCACTGCCTGATAGACATGTCGTCCTAGGCACACTAATTGCGGTTTTGACGCTTTTTCCTGTTTTGATAAAAAAACACTTCTCTCTCTGCACCTTTTCACTTCTGCATCTTTGTCTTCTCCTAAGCTTTCTCTCTCTAACCCCTATCTCCCAAATCCTCCATTGTTTCCTTCTTCAAGCTTCCTGCAACCACTCTGTTCACCTCCTCCGCCAAAGCATTTGCTGCTCTTCTCCTCTCACTGCCGCCGTCTGACTCCGATTTACTTCATACCGGCCTCATTTTCTTCGGTAAGTCATTGTTCCCTCCTTTTTCAGTTTTTAACTTACTTCGAAGTTTGTTATTCTTTCTACACTGCTACTGTGATTCCATCCATTTGAATGTTTGCTCGTGTTTCAAATTTCGTCATTCATGTATCAAACATGTCAGTTTTGTGATTTCTAGTTTGCTCAATCTTTTTCTGGGTAGATATTTTGTTTATACACATGCTATCTTGCCACTGTCTTTGACTTGTGCACATCTATATTTTATTCAATATTCTTTGAATTCTTGTTTGCCTTCTTGAGTCTGAATCATTGTTGTTTGCCCTATTTTCTTGTTGTCTTTTCTAGATTCTTGCCTTTAATCCTTCATTTCCACATAGATTAAGTTTGGGTTTTGGTAGAGAAATCTCAATTGTTTAGGAAAACTGAAACAAATTTCCCTAGATCTTGAAAACCCTTGCCCCAGTTTCTGTTTTGAGTTTAGTCGAGGTCCACTCAAACCTAGACAAAACACTTCCTTCTAAAATCCAACACCTTACCCCTCTTAGCCGACAACATGGGTATGTTTAGGTGGAGGGTAGACAACTCTGCTAAGCTAGAGTACTTTAGCCAAGAGTTCTCCATCCCTGCCGACGTTCATCTTAGGTTGGCTGGGGATGAGGACTCCATCATGCCCAAAGACGACTCCATGCCCCTTCCAGTAGTAGCCTCCATTGAGTGTGGGCTTAGGTTCCCCCTTGACATCCTCTTCCGCCAAGTCCTTCACTATTATAAGCTTAACCCAATGCAATTAGTCATTAACTCTTACAGAGTCATCAACGGTATCATTGCCTTAGCTAGCCGAGAAAACGCTAGGATAACCCTAGCCGATATCCAATACTATTATACAATGTATGGCCTGAAGTCAGAAAAGGGCTATATATATTACCTTAAGCCAAGATCCATAGAATACAAACTCATCACCGACCTCCCAGACTCCAACAAGGGGGCTGGAGAGGATTATTTCATCGTCTCGGGCAACTGGGAGTTCCCACCAGATGATGATCTTCACCTCTACCCCTTAAGCCGAACAGTGTTCACAGAGGGAAATGGTAAGAGCCAAGTGTCACTTTACTTGCTTTCAAGTCTTTATATCTTGATATTTTTGTATGTTCTAATTTTTGTTTCTTACTTGCCGTCCTTTCTTAGTCTCCCAAAGACTTTCGCAAGACATTCTTCCCTAACAAAGACTTCAAGAGGCTGCTAGACTTGCCTGTTAATCAGTGCAAGGCTCCTTTGCTTCTAAACTACATCCCAACTTGCAAATCCATCCTTCCTGACGTCTCCAAGAAGAGCAAGTCTCCATCGTCAGCAACAACTCCCCCAACTACCTCATCACCACGGCTTGACCAAGCCTCAACATCCAACCCAACAGAATAACCATCAACTTCTGCCCCATAACTGATTCCACCCTCTCAGCATCAACGCCGACGTCAAGCTCCACTACTCGCCCCCACAGGTAGAACTCGTAGCCGAAAATGCCGAAGTTCTGAGGGCGTCGGCTTACGATCCAGCCAACCTACCGACTACACTTCCAGTGATCCACTTTGGAACCAAGATTACAGTCTCCACCACTGCCGACGATATGGGACGCAAGAAGGCCGTAGCCGAAGACCTTTTGGCCGACATCCCGGACGTCGTGACAGTTCGATCGTCCCCATCACAGTCCCAACCAAAGCCAAAGCCAAAGAGGCTAAAGAAAGCCCAAGCAAAGGCAACGGTGACTCAAATCGATTCTGAAGACACCTTGCCAATTTCAAAAATGGCCGAGGCAGAAAAGAGTGCGTCCAGCGTCGAGAAAAGGCCCGTCGAAGCTGACCCCTCCGAAGCCACTAAGTCAAAGAAGCCGAGGTCAGACTCAGCAGCAACCTCGGATTCTCTCAAATCTGATGACCCCTGGGCTCCCTGCATCACAATCGAGGACAAGCTTGTTAGAGCCAGTGATAGCGCAACTAACATTGAGGTCGGCGTTGCGCTCTCTACTGCCTTGCCCTTTCCCAACGACCTCAACGGCAATGCCTTGGTCAGCGAATACGAGAATTTCGCTATAATACTGTAGCACTCTGTACTGGTAAATCCTTAACACTTGTTTCTCTGTATTCTCTGTTTTCACACTTTATGAAAATATTAACTTTGTTCTCTGCACTTCTTCTAAGCGATCCAGGATGCCCACTCCTTTGTGATGCAAGCAGAGGAAATGAAGAAGGAGTTGGTCGAAAAGACCAAGGAGGTTGCTAGTTTGCTCAAGTCCATAAATAAAGCCGAGGCCAAGATGAAATCATTGATGGATCAGGCCAAGGCAGCCAAACAAGCCCAAGATGAGGCCGAGGATAGGGTGGGGGCTGCAGAGGTTGTTGCTGAGGTCCTCAAGGCAGAAAAGAAAAAGGCCGAGGAAAAAACGATCGAAGCCCAAGCCGAACTCCGAGATGCCCTAGCCACAAAAGCTGCCGAGATTAAAGCGACAGATGAGAAAGCCTATGCCGAGGGGGCAGCCAACGTCGGCGAGGACTACAAAAAACAAGTCAAAGAGGCATGCAACAAGGGTTACACCCTTGGTTAGATGGTCGCTCTGAAGGAGTTGGCTATCCCCGAGGACTCTCCTCTCGGAGATGTAGGCCAACCTATGCTGCCATTCCTTCCTACTTCAAACTAATCCGAGGCTAAAGTTGGGGACAAGAAAGAAGAAGAATGAGAGGAAGCCGATGACGAAGAGGCTGAAGTGGCTGATGCAGAAGTTCCTATTGGGGCCAAGTCCCGAACTCTGAACGAGTGAGTCCTAGACTTGACTCAGGATGAGGAGGACAAGGTTTCAAAAGGTGCCTCCCCCCAGAAGACAATATCCAAGGCGCCAATTGCTGAGAAGAGCATCGATCAGACTCTACAAGAGATCAACGCTGAGCTCGAGGCTGAGAAGGCTTCTGAGAAGATTCCCTAGTTGTCTTCTAGGGCCGAGACACAGCCTGCCACCAACGCCGAGTAGTCTGATTACAAGTGTAGACCGCCTGAACGCCACGGCCCCGCGCGCGAAGGCTCGAAATCCTTTTGTTCATTAGCTACTACAGTTCGGACTCAATGTCACAGTTCTGAATCTAATCTCACAAAGTGCAATGCAAGACTGATAAATCACCAAAGAGTCCAAATCCGGAAAATCATTTTGGAAAATCGATTTTTATAAAGAAGTGCCAAACATGGACTGCTCTGCTAGATACAAAGTTGCCACCTAAATGTTTTTATTTTTGGAAAATTTAGGAAACCTTGACTCGTGCCTAAAGTCACGTGTCCATCATCACCAAAGTTGCCTCGGCTCAGAAACTTAGGTACGAGAGGGGAAGGTTATGCAATGAGTACCCTCGGTCGCCCGATCAAAGGATCGACCTTTACTAACATGATACGTTGTTTTTGAAAAGACATGCGTTCTTATTCTGGTTTATTAACTAGCCTACTACGTGATGCGCACAGCATACAAGTATAGACTAGATTGCCTAAGTTGAAACAAAACATCTCATGTTTGTTTGAAAATGGTTTGAAGGTGCTACTCACAAGTAGGCTAAGACGTAGATTTTGCCACCCTCAAGTGGGCTTAGAAAACATGATTTGCCACCCTCAAGTGGGCTTAAAACTCGCATTACGATGAATTGTTCCAATTCAAGCAATCCAACCTTCATCCATAGGCATTTATGCAGTTATAGCAGTTAAGCAAATAGCCTCATGGCAAGCATGCTAACATGGCAACACTTACACACATGTAAGGATGCTAAAGCATAAGCACTCACAGTGTACTCCGAGCCAAAACAACAACTAGTTAGAAATCATGCATGATCCTAGTTTATATTAAGATGGCTAATGCAACACATACAAAATGCAACTAGAAATAGGCTTGGCTATTCTAAGATGGCATATGAGATGCAACTTGATAACATGTTGTTGAACACGTATTCAAGTAAATGTTTTGAAATACAATGCAGTTAGTATGATGCGTCGAGCCCAGTGTATGCAATACGAATGAATGTGTACAAACATGCTAGCATAAGGATGCTAATTGAAACATGACCTAAAACTAACCATCATAAGCTGGTAAGTAAAAGGGAGAAAGACGTGAGGTTGGAAGACATTCACACACTTACGCACACTTATTACATTAGTTGGCCCTCTCAACGGAGGGTCCGAATAAATCAACTAACTAGCTATGCTACGCTAATTAAATATTACAAAACGTTAACTAATTAAGAAAATTAATTAAGTTACAAAACCGACTAAGTAAGGAAAGAAAGAAGCTGAAACAAGCTGCCGCAGCTCTGCCTCGAAATGATGAATGATGCATGCTCGGTCGCCTCGCTCGAAAATTCGTTACCATGCCTCATGTTGCTTCTGTTTGCACTCTTTTGGACTTCTGAAAATTATGCCAACTTCTGTGATGCTTCTAACCTACGTCATGGACATTCTGAGAGGTCATCGGCCAAGAGAGGTGGCCATTGGCCAATGGATAATGGTCATCGACCAATTTTGAGACTACCGGCCAAATATTGTTAGTCAATCGGCACACTAGATAGCTGATCGGCCATCTCTTCCTACAAACTGCTCCTTTTGCTACAACAGATGCATGGCAATACATTTGCAAGAAAATGTTTGTGCAACTACACCCCTTATCATGTCTAAGGCTCAAAGGTGTGTAGTGCTCGGCTCTCGAGCCATCAACCACGCATCTCAATGCATGATCGCCAAAGAGGTCGAGTTGCACAAATCAATATGGATGAAATACACAAAAACACATAAATGCCTTAACCTCTATCATGCATGATCAAGAAGGTCGGCGACCAAGAATTAAGGCACGTTTCATCACTTCAAGTATGAAACGTCCCTCGTTCCTCGTGTTTGGCTTGACACCCAAACCAAACACAATGCAATGCATGCACAATGGAGATGCTATACAATGCAACATAAGCATGCCAAATGCAATGTAACAAGCATGCAATCAACATGTAATGCGATAAGCATGCAACAACACACAAACCGCATGATCTATGGACTTAAACTGAATATGGACAGACCTCAATCATGCCCAAAATAGTGGCCAATAACACCAAAACTAAGGCACCAAAAGGGAAAACATGCATGCTGTAGACACCCCATTTTTGACCGTCCTCAAGACTTGGACGTCACCGTTTGAACACCCGGTGATCACCCATGTTTGTGTTCGTTTGGAGTTCCCGGAGGTCTCGGCTACGCGCCTTGCCTCAAGATCTCCGAATTCGACCGTTTAGTGTCTGGTTTTGCACCAAACACTTGTGTTTTGCCTTCGAAGGGCAGGGAATGCCTTGTGAGGCATCCCCACACACCACCAGCAGCAGCTAGAGGTCACCGGCTGGTTTTTGATGCCATCGGCACTGTTTGTTGCCGGTCGGCACTAAATTTTGTCAAAATGACATTTTTGGGCAGCCGACCACTGTTCATCTACTATATGGAGATATTTTGTGCCAGCTGTGATAGCTGGCACCAACTCTGCCTCCCTCCATACACGCGTATGGAGGGATGTCCCTCTAAGCAAGCTTGTTGTATAAGCTTTGCAAGAGGGACCTCTATAAGAGGAAGGCTCTCCTCTTGGCTCTAGGTTAGAAAATTCAGAGGCAAAAACCAGAGCTTCCATAGATAGATACATCCTATCTCTATATCTCCCCCTCTCTCCTCCTTTGTGTGTGTTTCTTGGCCTAAAAGTGTGATTTTACCTTACTTTTGCACCATTACACACACTATTACAGCTTGCCCCGAGATTGAGGGACTAGGGGGGTTGATTCTTGAGTTTTTGGACTGATTTTGATCAAAAGAAGAGGGCTGGACCTTTTGTTCTTCAAAGGATCTTCAAGGGTGAGCACTTTACTTTAGATTCCCCAAACTTGCAATAGTTTTTTACCTATCTTGCTTGCTGATCTAGCTTTTGTGCATAACATAAAAAAAGCTTACATTTGCATGCTTTAGAACTTTCATTAAGATTGTTTTGTGGTTTGAGTGCAAACTCACCTTATTAGGCTTTATTTGGCCCCTTTTGTGCTTCCCTTGTGAGGCCTTGTTTGCTTGAGTGTGTTGGTCTTTTCACCACTAAAAACCAGTTGATTTTTAGTGGTAAGGAAGGTGGTTTGATGTTTTGCATAGGGGAGGGACACCCCTCTCCCTTCATTGTCTTATTTCCTTACATTTTGGCTTAAAGGGTAATATGCATGCTTGCTTGATTTTTGCCTTATTTCAGAACTTTTCAGGTGTTTTTAGGTCATGTGTAATCTCTGTTTTTGGTCGGATTTATATCTCTTTGCATGGTTAAAGTACTTTCTTTGCATTGCTCCTTTTGGCCTCGAAAGGCACCTTGTGTTTAGGCCATGATTCTTGCATGTGTGGGCTTAGTTTCATGAAGGTTTTGGCATTGTCTTACCATGTTCAAGGTCTGTTGGCCCTTCATTTCAGTCATGCTTGCCTTGTTTGATGTCGTCTCTTTATGTTTTGGCTTGTAAGCTTTGAGCATTTTCATCTCTAGCATGCATAACTATGATCATCCTCATGATTTGGCATCATTTAGGACCCCGTTTCAGTCCATAAATCATGATTGCATGCTTGCATTTGTGACCTTTTCCATGCCTTGAGCGTGTGCCCTTTTGTGCCTAGATATGGACTTTGGTGCATGCATCCCTTTGGAGCCATTTAAGTTGCCATATTAGGAGGGTTTGGAGTCCTATTTTTGTCTGTAAAAATTCTGTCTTTACTTGTCTGAATCATGCCATGAGTGGTCATGTTGGTGGGAGGGAAAAGCCCTCCTTTTGTGCCTTAACTTTAGGACCTTTGATTTGCTTGTTGGCATGAGCATTGGTCCACCTTTTGGGCACTTTTGGCCGCTGTTTTGGGGTGGATTAAGGTCTGCCCCTTTATGGTTCAAGGCCCCATTGCATGCTTGTTTCATGTTTGTTGCATGGTTGCTTCATTAAGCCTTGTAGTATGTTAATCCCATTGCCAAATTGGTCCATGTTTGCATCACATTTGCACCTTGCATGCTTAGCATTGCATATTTGTCATGGTAGTTGCATGACATTTGCCATGTCTTGCATAATTGGTATCATGTTGCATTTGAGCCATGTTTGCATAACATGCATTGTATTACTTGGTTTGGGGTGTCAAACCAAGTGCGAGTGTTAAGGGGTGTTCATACCATAAGTGATGAAACTTGCCTTAACTTTCGGTCACCGGGGCCTTTGACTTCGACATGATAAGGCCTTGGCCCTCATTTGTGTGTCGCATGCATCTTTATATCAAGTGGCAAACTTGATCCCTTGGACTATCATGCACCATTGATGGCTCGAGGATCGAGGATCATGTTTCCCTGAGTTCAAAGCATGATGGGAAACATGACCATGCTCACATATGCCTGAAACCCCATGTCATGCACTGTCTGTTCTCTGTTTGCTGTCAAAACTGTCTTCTGCAGGAAGCTTCTGCCGACCGGCAGAATTCAGTGCCGGCCGGCAATCTTTGAATGGCTGGTAAATCCAAACACTGCCGATGGAAATTCTACGCTGCCGGTGGGAATTCTGTCTAGTCGGTGGTGCTCTGCAGCATGCAAGGAACCTGTCCTAGGGTTTTGGAAA
The DNA here is from genome assembly GCF_004153795.1 of Camellia sinensis. Taxonomy (NCBI): domain Eukaryota; kingdom Viridiplantae; phylum Streptophyta; class Magnoliopsida; order Ericales; family Theaceae; genus Camellia; species Camellia sinensis. Next base: position 197,995 of record NW_021025432.1, read on the forward strand.
TTTTCAGAGAGACAGGGCAGTATAAACAGAGGTGGCAGGGGTACGGTACAGGTTTTTCAGGCGAGCCGGGTTCCGAGCATGCATCATTCGCGCGTCCCGAGGCAGAGGCTGCGGCCATCCTCTTCTTTCTTTTGCATTCTTTCCATTAACTAATTAGAATTTTTGTAATAATTTTATTTGCTTATCATTCGGACTGTAATATTTATTTGGCCCCTCCGAGTGAGGACAATTATGTAATAAGTGTGCGTGAGTGTGTGTATGTCTTCCAACCTCATGTCTTTCTTCCCTTTTTATTTACTTGCTTATGATGGTAGATTAGGGCATGTTTAATTTAGCACACCTTATGCTATGCATGCATGCATTCATGCATTTGTACTGCATGCATTAGGCTCGGTACATCACGCTAACTGCATTTGTACTTCAATTCACAAATTGAATATGTGATAGTTGATCGCATTTCACATGCCATGTTTAGGTTAGCCGAGCCTATCTAGATTGCATTTTTGCATGCGATGCATTAGCCATTCTTAACATGAACTAGGACATGCATGTTTGCTAACTAGTTTACTGTTTTGGCACGGAGTACGATGTAAGTATTTATGTTTTAGCATCCCGCATGCGTGTGAATGCTATCCTGACAGCATGCTTGCCATGCGGCTAAGTGTTTATGTGATAAACTGCTTGGATGCCTGTGGGTGAAGGTTGGATTGTTTGAGTTGGCAAAACTCGTTGAAATCCGTATTTTAGCCTACTTGCGAGTAGCAAATTCCAAAACATCTTTTCAAAACAAATGGATATGCAATGCTTATTTCCAAATTAGGCAATCTAGTCTATACTTGTTTGCTGCGCACATAACATAGTAATTCTAGGCTAATAATTGGTTTAAGAACACATAACGTTTTCAAAATCGGATATCATGGTTAGTAGAGGCCGGTCTTCAGACCGGGCGAAAGGGGGTGCTCATAGCTGACCTTCCCCGATCGTACCCAGGCTCCCGAGCCGAGACAACTCTGGTGATGACGGACATGTGGCCTTCGGCACCGAGTCAGGGTTTCCTAAATTCTCCCATTTTAAAATATTTAGGTGGCGACTCTGTGTCTGGCAAAGCAGTCCATGTTTGGCACTACTTTTCAAAAATCTGTTTCGCAAAACGATTTGCCGGATTTGGACTCTTTGGTTCAAGATTAAGAACCGTAAACAAAATCGAGAGTCCGAACTATAGCGGGGTCCCACGCGGACTTGTTACACATGCACACATATTGGTCCATAAGCTAGGCAACAAGAACACAACCCTCAAACATGATGAAGAAATGACAAGTATGAGAGTATGGCAATGAAGTAAGCTCTGAAATCATGTGAGGAATGATGCCAAATCATGCACATAATACAAGCATAGCACGCTAGGAGGTTCAAAGCTTAAGACTAGCCAAGGAACTTGTACCAAGGCCACATGAATCAAACCCCAAAGGGCCAAGGACAACCAAAACAGTCCTAGAGCATGCCAAAATGAGTCTAAAACATGCATGGACCAAAGCTAAAACAAGCCAACATGAAGGGCATAAGGCATGATGCATGCAACGACCTTTACTAACATGATACATTGTTTTTGAAAAGACATGCGTTCTTATTCTGGTTTATTAACTAGCCTACTACGTGATGCGCACAGCATACAAGTATAGACTAGATTGCCTAAGTTGAAAATAAGCATTGCATATCCGTTTGTTTGAAAATGATTTAAAGGTGCTACTCGCAAGTAGGCTAAGTCGTGGATTTGCCACCCTCAAGTGGACTTAGAAAACATGATTTTGCCACTTCGCAAAGTGGGCTTAAA
>NW_021025432.1:202952-309375 GCF_004153795.1 Camellia sinensis
TTTATCATTGATGTAGGATCTTTTTTCACTGTAGACAGTGAAAATATCAATAAAAGTGAAATTTCTCTGAAGTAACAGATCATATTTCAATATGTAAATTTATTTGATTTAATATTTTCTAGTTACCATAGACTTTTGTCTTTTGTTTTGGTTGTTCTTTGTGTACCACTTGCTCTTATTGGGTTGTTGGTTGTTGTTCTACTTCTATTCCAACTATACACAGAGAAAATCAAACAAGCCGAAAAAATTGAATAAGAAAATAGACATAGAAAATGAAATGAGCAGTAGAAATCAACAGAAATAAGTGGCAGAAACTAATGTGTTCAGAGAAATATAACTCCAAAGAAAATTACTAATGATAGAGAAAATTATAATAAATAGAAATTTCTCTGAGTTATGTTGAAGAATAAGATAAAAACACAGAAAATTATTTTTTTGAAAATAAACATGCCAGAGAAAATTGAAAGAAGAAACATACATCAAGCAAAAATCAGAGAAATTCAAATGCCAGAGAAATTTACAGATAAAATCACACAAAAATGTTCAAGAATAAGTTCAAAACACACAGAAATATCTTTTTGCAAATTCAGGAAGCTTTTTATTACGAAATTGAAACCCTAATTTATGGAAGGTTAATATAAAAATGCTATTAACTGTGTTTCCAGAGAAAATCTAGTTGTATTTTAGAAAAACTGACCAGAGTTAGGATGAAACTTGAATGACGAGCTGATATGGCCCGAAATGAAGATGCGACGTGACGAAGATGGACTGAGATGATGATGAGCAGTGAAAACGAAGCTTTAACCTAGGTCAGAGAAATTTGTGAGGGAGGAATGGGAATGATTTTTGGAGAAGATAACGAAGCTCTAATGTCGATGGTGAAGATGATGTTGAAACCCTAATTCTGCTGTTCTTGTGTTCGTGAAGATGCTGGATGTTTGGAATGGAACTCAGACGTCGGAATGAGTTTCGTTTCTGTGTTGATTTTGGCAAGGGTATTTTGGTCCACAAAATAATTAAAAACGCGCGCCAAGTTGTTCAGGGACCTAATGCATCACTATTTTTTTGGGTGTCCTTTATCCTCTAAATTATTATTATTAGGGACCTTAAAAAAAATTCTCCTTTATTGTTTCACAAATATCCTTATGAAGTTGATGAAATTGTGTCCACCTTGTAATTGGAACGTTATCGACAGTTTCCAAATATAGCTAAACGTTGGTAAATACGCCTCTTGGTTTTGCTACTTGGAAAGAAATATGTTTAATGCCACTAATTCAACATTACTAATACACCATTAATGATATGGCATTATATGGATCTCACTATTAATGTAATAGTTTGACTTTTGTTTTTTTTTCTTGCACTTGCCAACTTATTAGTGGTCCTTTTAGAGTTTCCAATTTAATACTCTAAATCTGGACTGTTTTCTAAGTAGAAAAATGATTGAGAGTATTAAAAATGGTGTTCTAATAGCACCACTAATGATGTGGCGTAGACAATGCCTTGTTTTTTTTCTTGGCATTCTCAATACATTAATACTATTAATAATTTTTTATTTAATAGTATGAATCATTGTGTTGTTATTTATTATCTCTGTATTTTGTTGTCCTCTCTCTCTCTTTTGTCCTATCTATCCGCTATCTTTTTATTTTTTTAAGAAAAATGATCTAGACCTCTAAAAAAAGAGCTCTAATGGAGCTCTAATTTGTCTTTTTCTTCCTCTTTTTTTGTTTTTTACTTCACTTTTTTTTTTTATTTATTTAACGGGGACAGCTCATTAGAGCTGTACTACAACAGCTCTAATTAGAGCTATGCAGCAGCTCCGTTTTTTTAACTACCTCCCCTCTCCATTATTTTTACTTTTTTTGTTTTTTTTTTTTTTGGCTCAGTCTTTTTTAATTTGACAACACCACTGCAAACCTGCGATATTATTCCATTCAGTTGCTACTTTTACGATTTACAGATTACCAAAATCTGACGGAAAAATCAAATACATAAACCACCCCAATTAATTCCATTGTTCCATTTCTTGAATATAAGTGGGTTATGGCATGTTGGACTGGTTCGGAGGTTCCAATCAGATATGAAAAGTTAATCTCACACAGTCCAATTAAAGAGATTGAATAGTGGAATAACAAAAAAGAAAAAGAAAAAATCATGGTTTTGAAAGGAAAAAAAAAGGGGGTTATGATGGAGATGGCGGTCAGCAACATGGTGGAGGTTTGGTGAGTTGATGGTTAGTGTTACTGTGATAAAGGAGAGGATGATGTATTAATTATGGAGGAAATGACACTGATTAATTGTTGGAATATTTTAATAAAAATAAATAATATTTAATATATTCATTATATTAGCCAATGAACTTTAATACAAATTCAATTACAAGTTTTATTACATAATAATTTTTCATATAAATACAATTTATTATATGATTTAATATATAACTATTTCAATACTTATGGTGATTAATTGTATTGATTACATAAGTTCCTATATAAATTTATCAACCGATTTTTTATAGTGGGATTGGCTTCCCTCCAATTTGTGTCGGATTAGATGGTGCTGTTGGGCTTGTTAAGATCCATCATGGGTCTCATTTTTATAATCCGAACCGTTCAATATATAAAATTCGTCGAGTACTATATGTTTATAAAAAGTCACGTTGATCGGATATTGATAGTTATTTCATTGGATCAAATTTCTATCAACCGTTTATTTTTTCACTCTCCATTTTTTTTATACAAAATTGATTTGATCACGTAGTTATCGATATCTGATCAAAGTGATTTTTCACATATATATAGTACTCAACGAGTTTTACACATTGAACGGTTCATATTATCAAAACGGGACTCGTGGTGGGCCCCTACGGGCCCAACAGCACCCTCCAGTCCGATCACCGACTGAAGGGAAGCCCAACCCTTTTATAATCTATCTTGGAAAAGTGTTTTCATAGAAAAGAGAAAAATGGTGAAGAAGACTTATTATAAAAGTGAAATGTTTTATGTAACGCCCTCAAAATAAACCCATAATATCATACATTCAAGATATAGGAAAGAGATATTATATTACAATCATCAGAGTATTCTTACAAAATGTATTACATATTGACAATAAAAGTAATCGCCCTATGGGCTTACAACTTCCCAAGACAACACTTGGTTGCAAAAAGAGAGTGCAAACTCTATACAAAAAAAGCCCTTGGCTTGATATACATGTAATACGACAAAACAACAAAAGGTGGTCTAATAGCCTCAAGCCTTCCAAGCTATGTCCTTGGAGGTGGCATAACACCTGCACCTGAAAATGATGTCCCATATAGGGTGAGCCAACGCCCAGTAGAAATATGCTAAACATAGTATGAACAGTAACTAAAACGTTAGCAATTGATAAACGTTTAACTCTTACACAACAACTTATAACACATTACAATCCCATGACTAATATGACCATGTTCTATTCCAGTTTCCATTTCTTATCAAATTCTCAATTCATAACTATGACTCATAACTTGGCCAATCAATTTAAACGAGATCACATCTCATATCAACCGTATTTCTATTTCAGGCGAGATAATAACTCATTTTAAACATTTCATACCTCATAATAGATACACATTTAAGTACTGTATCAATCTCAGACAAAACACTTCCATACTTCATAAATGATACACATTTTAGTGTTGTATCAATAACAAACAAAAACGCTTCTATACTTCACAAATGATACACATTTTAGTGCTGTATCAATATCAAACAAAAATCCGGTTTATAGGTCCATCCCCTATCTTCCAATAAACCGTGGAGTACATCCCCTATCTCCTCCCACACAAAACAATGTATATAAGCAATTATCATGTACAAATTCGATCAATCAATACAAAATTTTGATGTATTATATCAACTGCCCTATTCAATAGTATACTCAACTGATTAGTTTTAGTTTGCCTAATCCCCATGCATTGTCTACAACCCTCAAAACTATCCTCCACCGATAGCCTAAAACTGTTATTTCTAAACAGAGGATAAATGCACCAAATGGATAAAATATCAATATTTTGTCTAGGTGAGCGATAAATTAATCCAACTACACCCTTTTAATCCCATACCTTTCTAATTTGAATATTTCCTATTCAATTTCTCATTTCCCTAAATTAATTATACAAATTAATTTATCATAACAATTAGGGCTTTTCCCCATATTCTCAACATCAACCCTAAGGCTCCAATATTACTAACAACCTCAACAATCTCTATTTTAGACCCAAAACACGTATGGATGAGTCAAATAAACAAAACCCCTCTTTTCAAAATAGCACATTTCAAAACCCTAACTTCCTAAATCAAACCATTTAAACAAAAGCCCAACATCTAGGTTAAAGCTCATAAAGATGAGTAGGAATCCCTACCTCGAAGTGAAGAACTCAAACGGAGATGATGACCAAAGACCAACGTGCTCCAAATCCCAAGTTTCTCAGATTAAAACGAAGCCCTCAACCCACTCTATCTTTTTAATAAAGGACTAAGGTTAGATACTCACCCTAGGTAGATCAATTCTTAGAGAGAAGACAAGTTTAGAGAGAGAGAGTTGGCTCTAGGGTTTGAAAAGAAAAGATGATGAAAAAAATCATGTTTAACCTGCTGCTACCTACTGATATATAACAAGCCATTAGGACCTTACAGTTACACCAAAAATAATGACCATTAAACAAGAAAATGGTTACACCAAAATAATGACCATTAACTAAGAAAATGGTTACACTAAAAATGACCATTAACCAAGTTCATGAATTCTATTTAACCTCCATTTATGACCAAGAGGTTACCAAAGTAATGAAACCCCATAAATAAATATAAGATATTAAGGATTGGTCGCTCTAATGGACCACTAATAAGGATAGTAACTGAACCACTAATAAGGATATTAAATGAACCATTATGAAAATTTAATGGACACTAACCCTTGGTTTCCAAACGCAACCAACCTATTTTAAACCTACCCAACACGACCCAAGACTCATATACAAAGAGTAAAGGATGGAAACGGGAAAAAGACAACAACACATCCACGGAACCGAGTCTGAAATACAATTAAACAATGAAGGGAAAACCGGGATCGCTATATTTTAAGAGAATTCTCTATATTTTATATGTTGTTTATGTTTTGGACAGCTCTGGTTCGTGGTTTGGTTCAAGCCTCTTGGTGATCGTGAACACTAGATGAGAGACGTTGTAAGCAACATGAGTTTTATTTCGGAACTGTTTAACGATGGAAGGAAAAATAGTTTTAGAACAGTGACAATGCGACTCTCAAAATATCACAGTTATGTTTTCCTACTCTTGTTGTTATATATATATATATATATGTATATATATCATTTATTGTCAGTATTTATATAATATTTGTGCTAATTATTTGATTTATTACTTTGCTAGACTAACAATCTAAAATTAGTTTTCTTTCTAATTTATGCGTAGATCTTGCAAAATGATATTACTATTGGTACATTTTGTTCAAAAAATGTATGGTATATAGAAAATTAATGGCTAAGATTGAGTACCGTTATTATCACTTGTACGGGAAGGAGATATTTGTCGCTGCCCGTACTCCTTTCGTCCAAACTCCGTGTCTATCCGATTAACCTGCGAACGCAACGGCAGTGAGCTACCCGGCGGTGTGTTGCCGGAAAACCCCTCCGACGATCAAGTTAGCACACACCCACAGAGAAAGAGAGAGAGACTGAATGGATGTTAGGCTTTTCTTACCAAATGATGTCCCATCCCCAGCATGGGGGCGCAGCCACGCTTATATACTTTCTACGCTCAACTCTGCACCCACTAGTCTCTTGACGTGTGGAGTTGCTCTCCCATCTATCAGCACAAATCCAGCGAACACCACCTAAACAAAGTCAAACAACATTAGCGGGAACTCGGCAGCTCGGCGGCATCACCTCGGCCTCACATGACCAGGCTGCGTAACGAGTCTGAGTGCTCCACTCACCGAGCTCCATAGCAACCGAGCTCAATAGCATTCCGGTAGAGCCAAGTTCAAGACAGGTCGAGCCGGTGAACGGAAGGCCTTCCCGCCGAGCTAAACGCACGAACCATGAAACCAGGGTCGGCAGACAATCACCTCGGCCAAGTTAGCTCGGCCCAAACTTGGGAGCTGGGACTCGACCGAGCAAACCAACTCTGGACTAGCCCACGTTAGCTCGGCCCAAACACACTTGGACCTCTCTCTGCCTGGCTTCTACCATGGCCCAAAGCCTGGTTATAAATCTCCCTCTCAATTGCCCCTTAATTCCGTCCGCGCAAGTGTGACTGGGATTACATTACAAGGCCGAGCTAGACTTTTTGCTCGGTGGTTCACTTTGCTCGGTTTAGAAACTTCAAAGTTGGCAAGCAAAGTCATCTTGGCAACTTGCTTCATGGTGAGTAAAATTAGTAGCTTCCTTCTTGGCGAGCAAGATCAGCTCGGTAAGGAACTCCAAGGTCGACGAGCGAGGTCAGCTCGGCGACTTTCTTCTTGGCGAGCAAGATCAGCTCGGCAAGGAACTCTAAGGTCGACGAGCAAGGTCAGCTCGGCAACTTTCTTCTTGGCGAGCAAGATCAGCTCGGCAAGGAACTCAAAGGTCGGCGGGCAAGATCCACTTCGCGACTTGCTTCTTGGCAAGCTAGATTAGCTCGGCAAGGAACTCTAAGGTCGGCGAGCAAGGTCCGCTCAGCGACTTTCTTCTTGGCGAGCAAGATCAGCTCGGTAAGGAACTCCATGGTCGACGAGCAAGGTCCGCTCGGCGACTTACTTCTTGGCGAGCAAGATCAGCTCGGCAAGGAACATTAAGGTCGGCGAGCAAGGTCAGCTCAACGACTTTCTTCTTGGCGAGCAAGATTAGCTCGGCAAGGAACTCAAAGGTCGGTGAGCAAGGTCCACTCCGCGACTTGCTTCTTGGCGAGCAAGATCAGCTCGGCAAGGAACTCCATGGTCGACTAGCAAGGTCCGCTCGGTGACTTACTTCTTGGCGAGCAAGATCAGCTCGGCAAGGAACTCTAAGGTTGGCGAGCAAGGTCAGCTCGGCAACTTTCTTCTTGGCGAGCAAGATCAGCTCGGCAAAGAACTCAAAGGTCGGCGGGCAAGGTCCACTCTGCGACTTGCTTCTTGGCGAGCAAGATCAGCTCGGCAAGGAACTCCATGGTCGATGAGCAAGGTCCGCTCGGTGACTTACTTCTTGGCGAGCAAGATTAGCTCGGCAAGGAACTCCAAGGTCGACAAGCAAGGTCCGCTTCGCGACTTGCTTCTTGGGGAGCAAGATTAGCTCGGCAAGGAACTCCAAGGTCGGCGAGCAAGGTCCACTCGGCGACTTGCTTCTTGGCGAGCAAGATCAGCTCGGCAAGAAACTCCATGGTCTATGAGCAAGGTCCACTTGGCGACTTCCTTCTTGACGAGCAAGATCAGCTCGGCAAGGAACTCCAAGGTCGGCGAGCAAGGTCAGCTCGCGACTTTCTTCTTGGCGAGCAAGATCAGCTCGGCAAGGAACTCCATGGTCGACGAGCAAGGTTCGCTCGGTGACTTACTTCTTGGCGAGCAAGATTAGCTCGGCAAGGAACTCCAAGGTCGCCGAGCAAGGTCCGCAACACGACTTACTTCTTGGCGAGCAAGATTAGCTCGGCAATGAACTCCAAGGTCGCCGAGCAAAGTCCACTCAGCGACTTGCTTCTTGGCGAGCAAGATCAGCTCGGCAAGGAACTCCAAGGTCAGGGAGCAAGGTCATCTCGGCGACTCTCCTCTTGGCAAGCAAGATCAGCTCAGCAAGGAATTCTAAAGTTAGTTAACACCATCAACAAACCTCTTGCCGAGTAAAATTCATCCGACAAGGAATTCCAGAGTTAATAAAATCATCAACAAACCTCTTGCCGAGCAAAATCCGTCCGGCAAGGAATTCCAGAGTTGATAAAATCATCAACAAATCTCTTGTCGAGCAAAATCCATCTGGCAAGAAATTCCAAAGTTGATTAAAATCATCAACAAACCTCTTGCCGAGTAAAATTCATCCGACAAGGAATTCCAGAGTTGATAAAATCATCAACAAACCTCTTGCCGAGCAAAATCCGTCCGGCAAGGAATTCCAAAGTTGATCAAAACCATCAACAAACCTCTTGCCGAGCAAAATCCGTCCGGCAAGAAATTCCAAAGTTGATCAAAACCATCAACAAACCTCTTGCCGAGCAAAATCCGCCCTGCAAGTAATGTTGATCTTTTCCGTAAAAATGATTGTTAGTTGCCCCTTGGACTGCACAAAATTCGCTTGGCGAGGCAAAAATACAACAATTCTCAAGAAAATGGTCTACTTGTTTCATTGTGCCAATGGCAAAAAGGGTTATAGAAATAGAACTAAGAATGAAACTTTAGATTGGCAGAGTTCGATGTTCTGAAAATGGATCAGCCATTTACATTTTGCGAGTTTTATGCCCCTTTTCCTCGGCCTTCTTGTAGACATCTTCCAAAAATCGAACTCCCTATATCTCTTCCATAGTGGTTTGCATGACCATCATCTTGTCCAACTGCGTGAACCTTTCGCACTACTCTCTTATTCTCTACTACCGGACTTGTCGTCACGGTAGCTGCAGCTGCATCGTATTCGACTCGGATGTGCTCATTAATGTGTTGCATGAGCAATTCTATGGTTGACAGTTGATTCATTGTGAGCGAGTCTCTCAGTCGATGTCCAACTGGAAGACCGCGCTTATACTGAGTGATTGCAAGGTTGGTCGAGCAATCAAGGATCTCGTTGAAAGTCTCCAAATACTTAGTGTTATATGCCTTCAAAGAGTCATCTGGCTCCATCTTTACTCTCAAGAGATGGTCAATTTCCTTGGGCATTTTGGCATTTGTCTTAAATCTGGTGACAAATGCCTCTGCCAACTGTTGCCACCCCGCGATGCTCTCCTCCGGCAGTCTTTCAAACCATTTCAAGCCCAACTCGCCCAAACTTGACGGGAAAATAAGGCACATAAGAGCGTCATTGCGCCTATGTCCGGCCATGACCTGCCGGAAGTGGCTTACATGCATGTACGGGTCGGTTTTTCCGTCATAAAGTGTAAACTTGGGCTGGTGAAAGCCCGCTGGGAGCGGTGTGGTTTCTATCTCAAGGGAAAAGGGAGTGGCGTTCAGCCTCGCCAAATCTGTGTCTTGAGGGACGGGCATGGCTGAGCGTAGTGGTGGCATTATGACCTCCTCACTGGCATGTCCCCCGTAAGATAGTCGTTGGAGCCCTGGTACTCTCCCGTCGGTGAGCCCGTTCCTTCAAGACAACCTGCAAGTCCTTTGACTGAACGGAGTAGGAATATCTTGACGTCGTCGCCGGACGTGAGGGATGGTAGGTACTATCTTGCGCGCTAGACTTCTCTACATGTGCGTCGGAATCTCTCACCCTAGAACTTCTGGTGATAGAAAGGGAGGGAGTGTACCGCTGGCTCTGACTGCCTGAATAGCGTGGTTGGGTGCGCTCACTGTGGTCTCCCACTCCAGCAACACCCTTCCCTTTGACATGCCATTTGAGAGCTTCCATCTCCGCCGCCATTCTCCAGATGACGGTATCTTGGTCCCTTAACTTGTACTCCAGACGTCTAGCATGCGATTCTCTTCGCCGCCGGTGTTCATCTAGGCTCCACGAGTGACCAAAACTTCTAGCGCGCTTATCTCATGCATCTCTTGAATGTCCTCCTGGTGAAGTCTCCAAGTCTGCCATGTTTGGAACGGCGGGGAGTCCGTTTCTCCGTCTAGCTGACTCCGGGGTAACACCGTCAATGGCGGACAACGATATTTCGTCGTTGTTCTCCATGGAAGGCGATCAGATGAGCTTAGAAGACAAGGTTTTGTCCGTCAATCTTCCCATAAACGGCGTCAATTGTACGGGAAGGAGATATTCGTCGCTGTCCATACTCCTTTCGTCCAAGCTCCGTGTCTATCCAATCAACCTGCGAACGCAACGGCAGTGAGCTACCCGACGGTGTGTTACCGGAAAACCCCTCTGACGATCAAGTTAGCACACACCCAGAGAGAGAGAGAGAGACTGAATGGATGTTAGGCTTTTCTTACCAAATGATGTTCCATCCCCAGCATAGGGGCGCAGCCACGCTTATATACTTTCTACGCTCAACTCTGCACCCACTAGTCTCTTGACGCGTGGAGCTGCTCTCTCATCTGTCAGCACAAATCCAGCGAACACCACCTAACCAAACCGTCAGACAACATTAGCGGGAACTCGGCAGCCCGGTGGCATCACCTCGGCCTCACACGACCAGGCTGCGTAACGAGTCTGAGTGCTCCACTCGCCGAGCTCCATAGCAACTGAGCTCAGTAGCATTCCGGTAGAGCCGAGTTCAAGACAGGTCGAGCCGATGAATGGAAGGCCTTCCCGCTGAGCTAAACGCGCGAACCATGAAACCAAGGTCGACAGATAATCACCTCGGCCAAGTTAGCTTGGCCCAAACTTGGGAGCTGGGACTTGACCGAGCAAACCAACTCCGGACTAGCCCACGTTAGCTCGGCCCAAACATGCTTGGACCTCTCTCTACCTGGCTTCTACCATGGCCCAAAGCCTGGTTATAAATCTCTCTCTCATCACTTTTTATAATTATGAACCAAAATCATATTTGTTCATAACTACAATCAAATTGATCATAACTTAGTCAAAACCACATCTCATAACCAACATCATTTTGTTCATAACCAATATCACATATTTCATAACCATAATCACATATCTCCAAACCACAACCCTTTATCTCATAATCACGTCACTTTGATTATAACTACTATCACATATCTCATAATCATCAATCACATATCTGATAACCATTATCCACATAGATCATAACCACATCTCATAACCTACCTCTTTGAGTCGTAACCAATATCACATATCTCATAACCACTAGTCACAGGTCTCACAAGCAGCACCCTTTTGCTCATAACCACACCACTTTGATCATAACCAATATCACACATCTCATAACAACTAACACATATATCATAACCAAACACCTTTTGACTCATAACCGCACCACTTTGCTCATAATCAAAATCACATATCTTATAATTACTAATCACATATCTCATAACCATTACCCACATATCTCATAACCAACACCCTTTGGTTCATAACCAAAATCACATTTGTCATAACCACTAATCACATATCTCAAAACCACACAGCTACGATCATAACCAACATAACATATCTCATCACCACTAATCACATATCTCATAACCAAACACCATTTAACTTATAATTACACCACTTTGCTCAAAACCAAAATCACATATCTCATAATCACTAATCATATATCTCATAACCTTTATCCACAAATGTCATAACCACATCTCATAACCAGCACCCTTTGCCTCATAACCAACATTATATGTATATATATATATATATCGTAACCACTAATCACATATCTTATAACTAGCGCACTTTGACTCACAACCATCATTTTGATCATAACTAACACCACATATCTCATAACCACTACCCATATATCTCATAACCACACTACTTTGTTCATAATCACTAATCACATATCTCATAATCAATACCATTTGACTCATAACTATACCACTTTGATTATAACTAACATTACACATTTCATAACCACTAATCACATATCTCATAACCACTACCCACATATAGCAGTGTAAATTTGGCCAGCGGCACACTCGAAACCCGCTTACGCCCTGGGTGGGCCCAGCTAGGCCCAAGCTTAAGCCCAACCCAAGACCCTAGGCCTTGTGTTCTGGAGCCCGGCTTGGCTTGAGTGTGTTATGGAGTGCAACCCATCCTGTGAGCCTAAATTTTTTTTTCTTACTTGGCCCGACCAGGCCCAACGTCTCCCTACCCCCTGTAAGTACAATGGTCAAAAATTTAAAAAAAAAAAAATGAAACGGTCATATGACTGTTAATTCCACCAATAACCAATTTTTTATTTCTTATTTTATAAATTAACCCCTTCCTTCCCCAAGTCATATAAATACCACCCCTCTCTCATTTTATTTCTCACAAACAAATCTCTCTCTTTCAAACTCTCATTCTCTTTCAACTCTCAACTTTCTTAATTAATTTTAAAGTTTCATCCCTAAGTGACAATTGCAATTGATCACATATCTCTATTTTAGATTTATTTTTAGTCATAATATCTTTATTGAATATAATAGAAATAGTAATAGACAAACAATATAGTTTTTAAAATATCTACAAACACACACACACACACATACACACACATATAATTTAATTAAATTTTAATAAAAAAATATGTTGAAAAAATTATTTACGATGTGATTTTATTTTGTTCTACTAAATCATTTTCCCCCTAAATTTTTTTCCCAACATTTCTTCTTTTCTTTCTCTGCTCTATTTTCTTTCCCTTGATTTGTCTTAGTTGTACCTGAGCTCTCTCTATTTCTTACTCAGACTTCTCTATTTCACTCAGATTATTGAACGACCATCGTTGATAGTTCTTCCTCACTGGATTCTTCATCTCTCCACTTATCTGTCTCTGCAATAGATATTTGAACTCGTCATTGCTCTGTCCATCTATTTCAACACTATTGATGGTAATATTTCTCTATCTACTAAATTCATCTATCTCGAAACTCTAGCTCTTTTACATTAATATGTCATACATACACAAACCATTGGCCCTAGTTATGATTTGAAAGATTTTGTTATTATCAATTTGTACACACACATGTGCGTTATAAAACTGTTGAAAAAATGAATATTACGCATCTTTTTTTTGTACTATTCCACTATCTCAGTCCTCTTTATCCCTCAAGCATCGCTCTCATTCTTTACTGTCATTGTAGATATCTCCGACGTTCCTTATCGAAAACGACACCACCATTGACGCCTTTTTCACAGGTGGTAATGGTAAGCCTACTCAGTCTCTCTTTCTTTTATTCCCTTTCCTCTTGCTCTACCGATTAATCTTCTCTAACTCTTATTTTTTGTTCCATGGCTTTAAGTCGTTGATTAAATTATTTAATGATTATCATTACATTTTGTTTTCTCTGTATCATGAGAGATCCTGATTGGTGATTTTAGGATTTTCAGTGATTTGTTAGTCATTTTATGATAATTGTTATGAAACTTTGTTGCTTGATTACGATATTTGTAGTTTATAAAAAAAATTGAATATTTTTGTTACGTCAATTAGTTGTGTTGTTACGCATTTTGTGATTGACGTTATGAAACTTTATGGGTTGATTATGACATTTGTGATTTGTAAATTTTTTTGATTATTTTACTACGCCAATTAGTAGTGCAGTTACACATTTTGTAGTTGATTTTACTAAATTTTGTGAGCTGGTTATGACATTTGTGATTTTTTTTTAAAATTAGATGTTTTTGTTATGCCAATTAGTGGATAGTTATGCAATTTTTTATTGATGTTACGAAATTTTATGACTTGGTTACAATATTTGTGATTTTATATAATTTTGAACAATTTTGTTATGCCAATTAGTGATGGCGTTATGTGTTTTGTGTTTTATGTTATAAACTTTGTGACTTGATTACGATGTTTGTGGTTTCTAAAATTTTAAATATTTTTATTACGCCAATTAGTGGTGTGGTTATAAATTTTACAGTTGATAAGTAAAATATATATTTTTTTTTATCAATTTTACTTAATAAAAATAGATGAATGATTTATATTAAAAAAAAAAATTGAGTGCAAATTAACAAAAAATTATAAATTAATAATTTATTTTATTATATGACTTTATTCATAAATACATATATTTTTTTAATAATTGTTATTACATACAGTCTCCCCAATACTTTTTCTTCCAAAAAATTGGAACAAGACATCTCTCAATTTCCTTGACAAAAATCAACAATTCCTCTTAATATTTCCTACCATGCACCGAGATCCTCGCCGCCCATATACCCGGCGGCCATCCACCGGCAAGCCCCCAAAACGACGCTCGTTTGGGGCTTTTTTCTTTTTTTATACTTTCTTTTTTCTTTCTTTACTCATCTCTTCTCGTATCTTCCTTCTTTCCATCTTTTCCCGACGACGCTGCCATACACACGGGGAGGGAGGAGGAGCTGCGCTCGCAGCCCGTCCGCTCGCCGGCGGCCGTCGCACGCCGTCCTCCCGTCCGCTTGTGCGCTTCGGCGCCGGCGGTCGGCAGCCCTCGCTGTCGGCAGCAGCTCATCGCGTCGCTCGCTCGCCTCCTCCTCCTCCCCACTGGTTATGGCCCCTCCAGTCCGGCCCTTACTTCTCTCCTCCTCCTACCTCCTCCTTTCTCCTCCCTCTTCCTCTCCTTCCTCCCTCTCTTCCTCTGCGTTTTTTTTTTTTTGAAAATTTGCCCCCAAAACGACGTCGTTTTGGGGGCTGCCGGAAACGGCCGCCGGGTAGGGCGGCCGAGAATCCGGACTCAATTTTTCTTTGCCAAATCCCTAGGCCCTTTCAGAAGTTGCTCTGTCTCTCTCTCTCTCTCTCTCTCTCTCTCTCTCTCTCGGTCGTCGCCGCTGCCCATTGCCACTGCCGAGACCTGTTTTGCTTTCGCCGTCGCATCCTCCGTTGTGGAGAAAAGCTCCGAAAGCTGTTGACGAAGATCCCTACAAGATCTCGCCGGAGGTCCTCCGCGCCAAGCACCGAAGAGTGAGTTTCCGCCCTTTTCTTTTCCTCCTCGTTCTAGTAACTAGAGCTACATGTCTGTTGCTTGAATCACAGTCATGACAGCGTAATTGGAAAACCACCAAAAAAGAAAAGGAAAAAATTAGAGTAATACTCTGTTTGGATGCAGTGATTGGTGAAAAAAATTAAAAGAAAAAGACAAGTTTTTATCATTTTTGTTTATAAATTAAGTGATTAATGGTAACAAATAATGTGAAAGAGTAAAAAAAAAAAAGGAATTATATACCCTTAAAATACAAGACTATTGAGTATAAAAATTGAGTTTAGCCATACTATCATATGATTTTTATTGGGGTAGGTTTCTCTCAAGTTTAAGTCTGAAGTTGAGAGAACTTGAGAGTCCATGGGATCCACCACAAGATCCGGTAATCCAAACAATTCATTTTGTAGTCCTTCCATATATATCATCCATAAAAAAATTAGTTTGATCCCATAATCATAATTTTCATGCAATTAAGTATGAATATAAGCCAAGTAAGTAACTTGACTTAAAATTATAGCGTAACACTAATATGCTTGAAATTAATTTTTTAAGTAAATGAGCCTGGATAAGCTTATTATTTATTTATTTTGCAATATTAACATGCTATTATAAATTATTATTAAAGAGTCAAATGATTCACTTGACCAAAATGGTCCATCTGAAATTGAAAATTTCTTATTAATCTTATGATACCCAGTTATAAGTCTAAGACAAACTAAATATTGTTAGATAAATTAATTCAAGAAAATATGATTTTTTTACTACAACAAGCAAATATGCTTCTCAAATATTTTTCTCAAAAAAAAAAAAAGAAAAGAAAAGAAAAAAGAAAAAAAAAAAGAAGCAGCAAATATGCATATGGATAATAATCTATCAAATAGGCGCAAAGTTATTATTCAAGTAAGATTAATTTGTCACTTTTACGTTTCATGTTAAGACAAAATAATTGGAATTATTATAATATTATAAGTTTATTATCATGGACTTCAATTTTTGTTTGGATTTTGGATTTACATAATAAAAGAATCATAAAAACAAAAAGACCGTAGGAAAATAAAATGAAGTGAAAGAAAAGAAATGATAATTGTTATAAAAAAAAAGTAATATATTTTTTGTTTAGTTAATTTCATTTTATTTCTCCTAAATTCATTATTCAAACAAAACATAAATGTCATGGTTAAAATCTTATGTAATTGTTTCAAATATATGTCAAAAATATATATAACTTAAAATAGTTGAACTTGGGGCAAAAGAAATTGGCTCAAATATTGTATTATTCAGTTATGTCAACCTAAAGTTAACCATATCAGGATAAAAAATATCCTACTTTAAAATTACAAAAATCTCCTTTAACTTTAAAATTAACAATTTGAGGATATTATTCCCAAAGAGTTAGTTTAGTTAACAGGAGTATAGATTGGAGAATATATGTAGGAGCTCTAGCAAATTGCATTGTTGGGTTGAAAGTTGTAAGGGTGACTGGAGAAAGGCACTAGAAAAAGATACTAAAAAAGGCAATTGGAAGCAATGAGAAGGGAGTGTGAAATGATTTATAGTTAGGGCTTGATGTAGGATAAGATGAATTTGATTTGAGAGAGTGACTTAAGAAAATGGGTCAGTATTACTTTCTCTCAATTTTCTTTCATTTCGTTCTCTAATTTGAATTTCAATATGTAATTGTAAATTAAAAGCTTCAGGTTGTCACGTGACAGAATATTGACGTTAAACAATGTGTTTATTTTTAACTCTAAGTGAAATTTTTCGTTGCTTTAATATCAATTAGTCAGGTTGCAACATAATTATTGTTAGGTAATACTTAAAATATAATAGGGCAAATTATGACGGTAGTCCCTGTACTTTGGTCCGTGTGTCATTTTAGTCCCTGTAATTTCAATTAGCACGATTTTGACCTTGAATTTATAATTTTTTCCAAATTTGATCCAATTGGTTACAACTCTTAACATTTTTTTAAATGAAAACTATGCACTTAACTATTATGTGTCATAGGCAAAATTATAAACTTACCAAATTCAGTAAGTTAACCTCAACTAATTTAGTGATAATTTTTCTTAAAATACACTAGCGATATTATCAATTGGACCAAATTGACGCAAAATTTAAAATTAAGGGTTAAAATCGAGTCAATTGAAAGTGTAGAGACCAAAATTATACAATGAGTAAAATATAGGGACCACTAGTATAATTTGCCCAATATAATATTAATGACGACATAATTAAAACATCACTCGAGTGTAGTTCAAAAACAACTTAATTTACATGGTTTTAACCATTTTACCTTTAAATCTTAAAATTGTTACTATTTAATTTAAAAAATAAATTTTCAATTATTTGTTTTAAGGCCGTGCATCGCACGGGTGTAACGCTAGTGTGTATATATATATATATCAGAATCTCTAAGGGAGTCTTTAAACAAGACTTGTTAGCAATTATAATTAGCATCATCATATTTTAGTCACTTTAATGGATTAGCTATTGTAATAGCTTTTTTAACAAAATTCTTCAAGGCTTACTACATTTGAATAGTCTTGAAAAACTCTTTAAAGAGTTTGTGTGTGTCATTAGGTAAAATAAAGAGTAGTTATTAGAGTACATAAATAAAAAAGAAAATAAATAAAATAAAGATTTATCCTTTTTTATATTGTAACTAGTAATAAATGAAAAGTATGGGGTATTGGTTTGGGGAGGGTTAGACAATATGCAATAAAAATTAATGGATGAAATAATTACACATCAAGGGTAGGTACCATTAGGAGAAGCAAATAGCCGCACACATCAGACTGCTCTTTGACCTTGGCAATATCAATGCAGTCCATGAGAAAATCAAGTGTGTGCTTTGCCCAATTGAATTGACTGATGGACTCAACATTCTTAACCATCTCAGCGAATGATTGGTGTACGTTTGCCTTCGTGGTGGGCCATAAGAGGGCTCCTATGATGTATAAGACAAATTTCCTTTTAAATTCGGTTCCAGCATCTTTTGTTTCAATTAGATAAGATTTTAGAGATGTGAACGGAACAAATTTATTCTTCACCGCAAGGTCATCACATAGGTTTGTAATTTCAACCGCGAGCCCTGTTAACTTGACAGCTAGACCATTGAAAGGTAATCCCATCAACTCATGAACATCTTCTACGGTGATAAGCATTCGAAGACTGTGGACATTCAATGAACAAGTTGAAGGATCAAAGTTCTGAACTAACCAATGGCACAAGTCATGATCTATGTGCGTGCACCTAAGGCTTAGGATGCCGTGAAACCCCATATCAGTCATTGCCTATTGTTGTGCTTTGTCCAGCCTTCTAATAATCTTAAAAATCCATGTAAGCTCAATCCGGGTTTGAATTTTTACTTTTGGAGGCTTTTGTTGGACCACAATTTTTAATTGGGCATATATTGTTCAGATTGCAACATTTCCATTTGTATGTACTTATTTTTTTGTTCTTCGGGAAGTTGATTCCATTTGTGTCCAATATCCTACATTGCATGCATAAAATCATATGAACAATTACATACAAGCTTACAAGTACAAGAGGAATACTACAAGCAACAAGAATACGGTACATTTACCTTCATGTGTGCTTTCATTTGGGTTTTTTTCAACTCCATTGATTGGTCTTGGCTATAAATATATGAAAATGAATATAAGATTTCGTATAATGGAAAATATATAATTACATACAAATAGATATTAACGGAATACCAAAAGAAAATGAATGGAGCGATCGGGCGCTTTGGAGGACCAGTCGATTTATCCATCATGCTTCAATCAGAATTCCTTGTGAAGAAAGACAAGAAAAATAAATTTATAATATATTCGATTAGGAAAAAAACAAAAAACAAAAATCTTAATGGTTAAAGTAAATTCATCAAGTGCACCACATGCACATATGAATGGATTTGTTTAATAATAATGTAGTTAACAAATACTGAGACTAAGTTTCCAATGTGTGAAAAAAAAAAAATCTAATAATAAACAAAAAGTGATACCCCAGTTGTTAGGTCGCATTACCCGAATAAACAGACTAAAGAAGTTGATTTTTTTTAGACGAAATTTTTAATTTTGTAACACCCTGCAAATTTACAAATGAATACACCACCACAATTGTAGCAATATACAAAATAGCCATCTTTCCCATTGAACTAAGATTCAAGAAGTTACAACTACAAAGTTTATATTTCCAAAATACCTTGAACTCATCTCCAAGTTCAATGATCTAGACGACATTACAAAAAAGAAAGGCCCCCAAGGGCATACAACATTCCAAAGTGCTAGCCTGGTACAACAATTTAAAGTCTTAATACAAAATTCTAAGTCTTAACAAAAAAAAAAGTTCTTGATCTGCCAAGTCCAAACTGAACCACTACTAAATCCAATTCATTTCTAAAGTTGTATGTCATTATCTCCTATAAAATAAATAGGGGTGAGCTATATGCCCAGTAGGAATACATTTAACCAAGTATTTAATCGTTTGAATAAGCCCACGACACCATTGAGACAAGACAAGATGAGTAATTAAAGTACACTTATAAACATAGTTAATATGTAACTAATGACCCGTTGAATAATCACATTTCCATCTCACATCAAACATCGTCATATTGGAAAAGAAAACACACCATGAGTCCCCCATAAGAGTCCAGATAAACCAAATGCAAGTCACTTTAATTTAAAAACCATCCCCACATTTACCGACTATTATACGGTAGGACGTGGACACTCAAAATCATCCGTTT
Organism: Camellia sinensis; assembly: GCF_004153795.1. Classification (NCBI taxonomy): domain Eukaryota; kingdom Viridiplantae; phylum Streptophyta; class Magnoliopsida; order Ericales; family Theaceae; genus Camellia; species Camellia sinensis. The sequence goes on from NW_021025432.1 coordinate 222,400, forward strand.
TTTCACTTTTACCAACTATAATACGGTAGGACCAGTAGACACCCAAAAATATTTTTCCCACATTCGTTCGGCGATAAGCTCAAGACAAGGCAATTGGGCACCTTGGGAGGTACTTAGATTGATTGTATAAGGAACTATTGAATTTATGAATTTGGGAGGTACTCAGATTGATTGTTTCATAAGAGCCTAAAGAACATTACCCAGTGTTGGTCCCAGTAATTGAGGATGTTGGGATGTGTAAAGATAGGAAGAAGACACAAACCTTCATGCTCACACTTGAGCAATGCCCTTATTCTTTCATATAATCGTATCATATTTTTTTCTTTACTTATGATTCATATTTAGTCATGACATTTGTGGTAATCAACGTCACAAATGTTATAATTTGCATATGGTACACATCCCAAAAGGGGTGTGGTAGCATGACCATACATACCACACAAAACCCCATATAAACTCTAGTTTGGAATGAATCAATAAATCAAAGTCCGCAAAAACAGAAGAACAATAATTTTTTAAAGGCATTACTCTGTTTCAAGTATCTTCATGCTCTTGTAGAAAAAGCAATAAACAACGGCAATAATTTCTAAGAAAGACAAAATAGTGCATTCAAAGTTAGAAGAACAGAGACTACTTTTAGTCCAAAAAGCCTTAAAATGTATTTACAAATTGAATAACAAAAAGAATCAATCAAGAATAGGGAAGGGGGAAAAAACATAGTCAACTCTGCAATGCAATGTGTTTAATCAGTAATGTCCTGACTGATAGGCCATTAAAACATTTGTCTAAGGCCTCCAACATTGAAGAGGCCCCAAATATTTATATATTTGAATAGACTATATAATTATTTCATTGACATGTCTTTCTCATTTACTATTAGTTTTTTTCATTTTTCTAGCTAACTGGTTAACAACTACGACTCAGTTAATTGGGATTTCCTATTCTCAATGCTTTCAAATTTTGGCTTTGGATCAAAATTGGTAGACTGGATGAAGGAATGTGTAACTACTGCAAGGTTGTCTGTGCTTGTTAATGGATCTCCAACAGAGGAATTTGGTCCACAAAGGGGCCTAGGACAAGGGGATACCATATCCCCCTTCTTATTTAACATTGTAGCTGAAGGGTTAAGTGCATTACTCTCAAGGACTCATAACCAGGATTTAGTTAAGGGGGTGAAAATTGGATCTAATGATGTTGCACTTACCCACTTACAATTTGCAGATGACTCAATTCTCTTTTGTGAGTCTAATGTGATGGAAGTTACCAATTTAAAGAGGATTTTAAGATGCTTTGAAGTATTGCCTAGGCTGAAAATAAACTACCACAAAAGTGTAGTTTGTGGAGTGGGTGTAGCAGAGGATTCCTTCAATGATTTTGCTTAATTATTGAATTGCAAAGTGAAGAATCTGCCTACAGTGTCTGGGGTTACCTCTAGGGGCTAATCCAAGCAGAAAAGCCACTAGAGACCTGTGTTGGAGAAGTTTAGGAGCAAATTAGCTGGATGGAAAAGAAGGCTGACTTGTTTGATTATTCTGTAGCTTAAACTTGAATGGGTTTTCAAATGATGAGTGCATTATTATGGTACTCATGAAAGATCTTCTGCAGTTTTTTTTTTTTTTTTTTTTTTTGGGGGGGGGGGTTTGTCTAGCACAATCCAACTCTAACCCACATGAATAGGTTATTCTCTCTTAATCAATTCATATACATCATTGTATTTGTTTTCAATTTTCTCAAATTTTCTTTCTTTGTTGTTTTCATTAATTTGGAGGGATTGAATTTGTTTTTGGTTTCACTCTGAGGACTTGATGCTGCAAATGATATCATATACCCCAAGTGTTTGTGTTTTTGCTTCTATATCTGTAATATGGTGTTTGTTGCTTTCATTGTTTTGCTTGAGTTCATATCGTAGAATCGTATCAATTCATTTCTTGTCCTTCTAAGAATTAGTATATGATTTGTTGTTCAAGCTCTTTAGTGATCAAGTTTGTGTCTCGATGGTAATTCTATTGATTTATAGGTCGCAGAAGGACTATTGGCAGTTGAAGTGAGGGTTTGAGTTATTAAATAGTGTGTCGACTTCTTTTGACATGTAATCCATACAGATTCTCAGTTTTAATTTAGGGTTGATCATATATTTATATATGTATGTATGTGTATATAGTATAAGCATATGTTCGTTTGGTGTTGTTTTAATGATATAACGTGTTATATTTGTAAATACAATCCTGCAGCTTTACTTCTCCGGATTTCTTAGCGTATCATTTTTTGCCTTTCTTGATGTCATTAGGGATGGATGCATCTCTTATCTATTATAGAAAAAGTATTTAGAACCACTATTGTTTTCGCGAACCCGAAAGAATTCATATACTGTCCCACAGTGGAGGCCCCATCCTGCATATGTATGTCATGTAATCATATGTCAGTGAATAAGCATTCTCCCTCACATTCTTGTCAGTAGATGAACTTTTTTCTTCTCCTTCTTTTTTCATTTTTAAATTTTAAATTTTTGACAAATAGACTGCCTAATACTATCATAGCAAATGACAGTAGCGAGAGTAGTAATTAAAAGGCTGTGATTGGTGGGCTTTGCCTATAATTCTGTAATTTGGTCAAGTTCTGTTTCTTCATTTACTTTCTTGTTGGTCACTCAATTAATTTCTTAGTTTCCTCTGAGACGTCTTGTTTCACTGTGGGTTGATGCAATTTTGCATAATTTCAATTACATCATTTGTATGAGGCTTCAGCTGAATTATTACGTTTGCCTTTTTATCAGTGAATTAAGGTACGAACTCTTCATCAACTCAATTTGCCACTTTAGGAATGACAGGTTTATGTGAGCCAATCCACCACCAGGTTAGCATGTGGGAGAACACATTAATGGTGATTTTAGCCCGAACACAGGCATGTCTGCAATCGGACAGGTGGATGCAAGTGTAGGCAACAAGGTGATGATTCATGGATTTTTCTCCCGTAGTTTAATGAATTTTGATTGTTTATTCCTATGGCTATATTGCAACTGATTTTCTTGATTTGATTCTCTAGTCTAAATATACTTCTTACGAGTCAATAAGCTCTTTGGAAAACAACCATGAACCAAAGAAAATGTCTGATAAGGTGATTAGAATGCATGGCACGCTCCTTCACCTTTCTCTCTTAGAATCTCTCTCTCCTAAGTTGCAAAAAGTATGGAACAAGGGGGTTTGGGGATAAGGAGAATGAAAGAAGTTAACACATGCTTGTTGATTAAATGGTGGTGGAGATTTGGTGTAGAGAAAGATGCACTATGGAGGAGAATTATTTGCAGCAAATACAAATTGGAGGCGGGTATGCCAAATATAGACTTTACCAGCAATTTCTCCTGAGTGTGGAATGACATTGTGTCCATTGCAAACCAGAGTAATATCCTACTGAGGTTTTACTTAGATAATTGTCAGATAAGAGTTGGGGGCTTAAGACTGTCAATCCTTCTTGTTATGTGATTAGTGTGATTAGGGGTAAACCAGCTCAATCTGATCTGGAGGGAAGGGGACGTTCGATGCTTTAAACTCGAGATTTGGATACAAAGAAATAAATGGATGGCCATAGAATAAAATTCTGGTCTGACAGATGGTGCTGAAAGAAGAGTTTTCTATTCTAAATAGATTGATTGTGGATAAAGTGGTGTCCTTCAACTCAATGTCAGTGATTAAATAAAGTGCAGGTGATTGGGAGTTTCAGTTTAGAAGGCAGCTTATGATTAGGAAAAGTGGAGGTTTTAAGTATCAAAACTTCATTAGCATCAGCTCCTGTTGATAATCTGTTTTGGGCAGCCTCAAGCACAGGTGTTCATCCAAGCAAGTTCTGGCCCACAGCTCTTAACCAGTAAATTGGTATAGGTAAAGTTTATTCCCCCCAGAGTGTAGTTCTTGGGCTGGTTAGTTTGGAAGAGAAGATTGAAGACAACTGAGTTTCTCCAAAAATAATATAGGCAAATAAACAAGCAACAAGGAACAATCTAAATGTCTCAATATACAAATTAAAAACTCAAAAAATTTTGAAAATTCCAAACCAAATATTAATTTTCTTTTACACATTATTTAGTTAAAATTAGTGTTGGTTTTATTTGAAAATTCCAAACTCAAAAACACAAAAAGCTTTTTAAAAAATTACAAAAAACTTAACAAAGAAATTTTGTAGCTTAAAACCAAAATTTTTTTATTGGTTTTTAAAAAAGTAAAAATGTAAAAAATAAAAAAACAAATAAACAGAGACTTGATAAATTCCCAGAAAACAGAGGATGATACAGAAACAAAAGAAACAAAGGATGATTTGGGAATGTGATCAATGACATTGCATTATAGATGGAGTCAAAGATAGAGCCAATAATTGGATTAAAAATTTTGATTTTTTTCAAAGGAAAAAGCTAAGAAAATAAAACTTAATATCACATATTCATTCTTCACAGTAAAAGCTTTGGAATCAAAGCTCTAGTGGCAAAGCTATTGGCTACAGATGTTAATTTTGACTGAGAACCAAACTTAATATCAGATATTCAGTAAGGGTTAGGGTTTTGAAATCAAAAACCCTAATGTAAATGAAGTTTAGAGTTAGAAACAAACTTGAGCTACAAAAAAGATCTCTCGGAAAGATTCGATTAGAATGGAAGCGACTAGTTCTTGATGTTGAGAGAGTGAGAGATTGTGATGATGTCAACACTAAGAGAACGGTGGCCTCGACGCCGACGGGGCTGGTGGTCTTCGGCAATGGCTGAAGCTTCGACTATGGCGGAAGAGAAAAGGGGGAAGAAGAGGAGCAAGAGAGGGAGGCCAACTGACTTGTGACCCCTCAACTAGAGATATAAATTTGGCCCGGCCGGGCCCAACCAGGCCCGGGTTCGGGTTGGCTGGGCTGGCCCACAAGTTGGAAAATTAGGCCTAGGCCCAGGGGGTATTCGGGTCTAGGCTTGGCGAAGCTTGAACATTTTTTTTTTTAGTTTTTTTTCTATTTTTTTCACCAAAATTTTATTCATTTCTACTAAAAATGACACTGGGACTTGGGTGGGCCAGGCCTCAAGCCGGGTTTTGAGTGGGCCTTGAGCGGGCCACGAGCCAAGCCGGGCTTCAAATTGACGACCCAGGCCCAGGTTCAGAGTCCCGGGCCTAATCGGGCCAAGCCCACCCCGAGCTGCTGGCCATTTTTACACCCCTCGACTGATTTCCTTTGTCGTCCTTTGGTAACCGATTACATCCGTTGTCGATTGAAAATTAAATTATTGAAATAATTTAGTTATGAAGTGGTTATGACATAATATGATATGTATGAATAACTAAATATAACTAGGTTATGAGCTAATATAGTAATGGTTATGATCTATATGATATTGGTTATAACATAAAAACACATAACCTCATAACTAGATGTATGGTACATCCAAATGTACCATAGCATCACCCATGAGTCCGATTTAAAGTATTTACTTGATGAACCCTAAAAGGAAAAGTTGTGGTGCGCAATGAATAAGAACGACTTTATTATGAGATACTCTGTGATGGAGAAAATTATTGATAAACTAATATATGAAATTTGAAGCTTGAGAAGCTCAAAAATGTTTATGAGGTAAAAATTATTAACAATTTCAAGGAGTTTTTGCCTCTGCCCTAGCGATGCTAAATCCATATTTATTTGTCAAGGGGGATGGGCTAAGCCCTAAGGAAGTAACCCAACCTCTGTGATTGGTAACCGTATGAAGGAGGTTCAATGGGTAGAAACAATTCTTATGGTGTGATTTAATTCCAGCACTTTATTTTGTAGGAGACACCACAAGAGTTGTTATCCTACCCATCTCTAAGGCAATAGTGCTGATGAGTGACTGGTTAGGAAGAGTTTTTACCCTAAATGAATCCAAGGAAGACAATCTTTCGCAAGGTGCATTTCGTCACTGTAGCCTTGGAGGTTTCTACTAAGTGGGAACCGTCGTAGTCGTGACTGTGGCACTTGAGCTAGTCTCTAAAATTCCTACGAAAATCAAGATCAGAGTGTGTGGCCATTAAATGCACTAACCCACGAACTATTGTCCAATACCTGTGTGTGTGACATGTTGACCTTCAGTCCAAAGAGTCTAGTTTATGACTTAGTTCACTATGATTCTTCGGAGGGAAATTGTTAACACTAAGTGAGGTTCAAATCCGGAAGACACCTACCCCAATTACATAGTATATGTTGCCCATTTATATATTTTTTATTTTATATTGTTTTGATTATAGTTTTAAAATGTGGGGGTATATTATAAATTTTGTGAAAATATTTAAAGAATTTATTTTTATTAAAAGTGGGGACCTGTTGGGATATTTTAACAAAAATAAATAATATTTAATATATTCATTATATTAGTCAATGAGTTTTAATACAAATTCAATTACAAGTTTTATTACATAATAATTTTTTGTATAAATATAATTTATTATACGGTTTAATATATAACTATTTCAATACTGATTGTGGTTAATTGTGTTGATTACATAGGTTCCTATATAAATTCATCAACCTATTGTTTGAAATGTTTTAAGAAAGTTCTCTATACTTTATATATTGTTTATGTTTTGGGCAACTCTGGTTCGTGGTATGGTTCAAGCTACTAGATGAGAGACGTTGTGAGCACCATGGGTTATATCTTGGAATTGCTTCATTCTGGTTGTACCTTTGCGAGGGAAGGAAGTAGTTTTAGGACAGTGACAACGCGACTCCCAAAGTCTCACAGCTATATTTTCCTACTCTTATTTATTTATTTTTTTTGTATATAATATTTATTATTTATTTATTGTCATTGTTTATGTAATATTTGTGCTAATTATTTGATTTATTATTTTTCTGGACTAACAGGGATTTGATTTGGTTTTTTTTTTTTGTCATGTTGATGTCAATTTGGGTCAGCAAGAGCTTAAGAATGAGGGGTTGGCCGGTTGTGATGGTTGCATCCTCTATTTTTATTGTTGGTAAAAAAATGTAACGAAAGGTGAGATAAGAGAGGAGGAGAACTGGAGGAGAGAGATAGATTATAAGAGGAGGGGTGCTCATTTATTTTTGTTTATTTGTAAAGCCTTGTGCTCTTTTTGTATTGGGTTGAGATTCTCTTTTGTTGTAAATAGTGCAATGTCCCTTATACATGTAAGTCTTTAAGACACTTTATTTGAATAATCGAGCAATGTTAAATATGATGTTTTTGCATGTTTCAACTTCATGCCACGTAGTGATTGAATAGGAAATGTATGAGATTCATAGATTCTCATGAAGTGAATGAAATGCATTGTCGAAGAGTGGTTTGTTCTATTTTATGGATTCAATCAATAATTTGCTCCATATATGTTTTTATTTAAATCTTAAATTTTTTCTCTAAAAAAATAATTATAATTTTCCTAAATTAAATAAAGAATCGATTTGTTTTATTATTCGGATCATCGGAGTGTTACAACTTGGTATCAGAGCTCACTGGATATGAATACCTTGGGCTTGCGGGACATGATTTTTACCACAATGGGTTTAATGCATGAGTGAGGAACGATTGCATGCTATGTGCTATTTGATAACATGATTATGTGGCTATTTGGATATAGGATTAAATTTCTAAGGTATTATTTAAACCTAGGAAATTCTTAGAAGTCTTATTGGAAGAAGCACATCATCAACGCCAATTCCAATAGGAACTCTTGGAATGTTCTTGAGGCGAATAATAATCCTTGAAGAGTAATCCGTTATGTGCTGTGTGGCTATGTGCTTATGTGATGTGAATTGTGATGCATATGTCAAGTTGTGATGTGAATGACCCAATTGGGAGAATGACCCAATTGGGAGATATTTGTGACTTAGATTCTTTATGCCACCTTACTTGGCAAGTTAATCATTTCCACTGTAAGAAATCAACCGTATAATTGGCATTGAACTGTAGGTCGACCGACTATGTATGTTTATGAGTGTAACTGTGACATTAGAATGGTGGAGATTACGCTACATAGCAAATAGTTTGTTGTTATGAAGAGTTAATTATTTCTGATCTTTAAATCAAATTTGTGGAAGTGGGCTAGATGAAGAGTCTTGGAAGTAGAATAAGTTAAACATTAAACTTCTTGTAGTAGTGTGACTTGGTTGAGACCTTGATGATGATCAAAGTGACCTAAGAGATTATTTTGGAGTGTTGACGTCGGAACATGTAAAACTAGTTCCAAGTTTCCTTGGGATAGACAAAATTAGTTATGGTTGGGTTGTTCCACTTGTTTGATTGACTACTTGTGAGGTTAGTGTTAGGCCTCAGGCTGATTATCCTGGTATGTATTCGGAAATAGGTGTGGTCTTATTATGGTGGGAATTGTGAAGTGTATTAAGGAAAGTGTTGCTTATTGAATTTGTTTAGTTTGGAATCTTGTAACAAATTATAAGTGAACGAACTAGATAAAGAATTTTGGAACAGATTGGGATAAGATTAAATTTGATTGGATTGTGCCATTTGGTTGAATTTCTAGTAGTGAAAATGGTGACTTGTGAGTTGACATTTTGGGATATGTAGTCGAGTTTCGCATGCTTTCGAATTTGTGGAATCAAGTGTCTCAGAATTTGTTGTTGATATACTCAAGTGCAATATATTAGTGTTTAGGGATATGATGTGATTGATGCCTCAAGAGTTGTGTTAGCAAACCAATGTCCTTAGATAAAATTTTTGAAATGATCTTGTGAGAATATTGTGATTCTATAGAGATTATGACTACGTATTTTGAGTTGGTGTGGTTGTGATTTGGATATTTTTGTGAAAATTTATATGCTTGATAAGGGTAATTAGTATTAACATTTATAGTTATCCATAGCTATAAGTTAGAAATTTTGAAGACTAGAGGTAATACATGAGTATTTTGGATTGAAATAAGCCCTGTTTAGGAATAGGCTATTTTAGTTGGCTATTTGACATTTTATGAAAAGACATGCAAAAAAGTAGGGAGTGATGTGATGGGATGTTTTTTTTAATTAGCTATTTTAATCTGGGATGGGCTATTTTAACCCATCCCAAACAATGTGTTTAAGTGGAGATTATTTTTGTATCCCTTGTTATTAGCTATAAGATTGTCTTGTATCATTGGTATAAGTATTGTGAATCCCTTATATTGATCTTTCGTTTAGCTATAGGTGTGGTGTGGTGAGAATTTGTGGTGTTGATATGTTGGTCCAGTATTATCATTGGATTTAATTTGGGTGCATTTGATCTTAGGTGGTTAGTGGTGGTCCTAATTAAGAGGTATTTAGTTTTGTTTGATGGAAGGTGATTCTTTATTTTAATTTTTATTCCATCGTGTTTTGTGATGATATTGTCTTAGAAGTAGTTATTTGGCGGATCTCTCGTTGGGGGGTAAGTTGGTATGAGACACTTTTATCATTTTGTTAGTCTTGAAACAAAAAAGAAAAAAAAATGTTTCGAAATATCCGTTGTTGACATAAGATTTCTTAGAATGAATGGATGGCATTATAGCTCGCGGTCGTATTTTTTTTTTTTTTTAATTTGTTTATTTATTTATTTATTTATTTATTTTTTGAGTTTGGGTAAAGATGACTTGACTATAGATATTAGGTGGGATTTTGAAGTGATTACAAGAACATGATTATTCATTGGCATACCCTTCTGTCTTATTTCGTTGGCTTTTCGTGATTGGTTTGAATGGCAATTGGCACCTTTGTCTTGTGACACGAGTAGTTGTAAGAATTAGGTTATGTTTTCCTTGCATTTTAGTTAGTTGGAGTAGATTAGTTTCTAAGTTGTTCAATACTCTTACAGCTGTTTCCTTGTGATTGTTCCAGATACTTCTAAGATGAGAGGTAAAATTTTTAGTTAGTTGGTCTTGGGAGTGATATTAATATTTATCATTGGGTGAGTTCATATTATGGGAGTTGTTGAATTTAAGTTTAATCTTGTGGATCATCATAATATTACTATAGAGTGGAGTCATGGTGCAAATTTGGAGTTAGTGGCATGGCATTGGTTTCAATGAATGAGAGTGGCTTTGAGTTAACTTTTTCATTGGGAGTACCTTAGTACAGTTAGGAAGTGTACCTAGTCGTGACGAGTTCTATGTGAACTTAAAATAGTATTGTGACAGCTTTTGGGTAAATTATATGTTAGAAGAAGATCATTTCGGTGGATAGTGCTATATGAATTTGTAATTTTAGCATTTTGTTGTGTAGCTGATTTTATTTCCTGAATGAAGCATGTATTGGCTTAGGAGTCTTGACTTGATTTAAAAACATTTGTTGAAAGAGAGAGTTATATGGTTCAATTAGTGCATGGTTGGGAGGAGGTAGAACCTTAGGATGGTATGAGATTAATTTGAGTACTTAGAAGATTGTGAAAGTGCTTGGAAGGGGTGTGAGGGTTGTGTTTTGTAATGACAAGGAAGTGGTAAAGTTTGCCGAGAGATGGTAGTCATGTGTGGGTGCAAAGGAGTATGGAATTTAAGTAGTGAGCGTCATGATCGAGAGTTGTGTGGAGTTTATGAATGTGAAGGGAACTTAGTGGTTGGGTACGAAAACTGTTTCTTGGGAGGAAATATGGACTGTGTTTTGATTGATGGGTGGTTGGATGGTTGATATTTGGATTGGGTGACAAATAGTCACTTTAGTGGTTTGGCGCTGAGCTGTGAGATTTGGTTTTAGGGAGTCCCAACTTGGACTCAGGTATGAAGTGGGTGTGTGTTGAAACTTGAATAGGGGTGATACATGTTGGTTAGCCTGTCGATGTTTGATTGATGAGTGGATTAAGTCATGTAGAGCAGATGGATCCTTGTGGCCGATCCCTTTTAATGGGAGTCAAGTCTTGGTTTGATTTGGTTTGGTTGCTTGGATTGGTTTGGAATCGGTGGTCTGGATGCGTGGTATTCGAAGTTTATTGACATATAGTCATCTTGGGTATTGATTCGGTTTGAGTAAAAAGTGGTATGGTTGGGTGGTACTTAGGTAGTACTGGAGGGCATTGAGCTTCGCATGTGTGTGTATGTTGTTGATATGAACCTGTGAAATGACTCAAATTGAATCAAAGTGTTTGAATGTAGATTATTGTAATCGCACTTGTGCCAATGTGTACTATCGATTGTTAGTGATTATGTTTGTAGTGATTGGGAACTTCCAACTTACGGGAAGTCATATGTGTTGTGTTATCCCTCGAATGCACTGTTATTATTGTTCTATTCATTGTTATTACATATGTGTGTGGTAAATGGGTTGTAACATCACCGGGTGGGTGATGGAGGTTGTTGGGTGATGGTTGGGATTCACCGAATGAATGTTGAGAATGGTTTGGAAAATGAAAATTTATTTTCCTTGTGTTGTGGCCTAGGATGGCATAGTTAAATTAATGTGGAAGATCTAATCTAAGTGGGAATATATATAAAAATGAAAAGATTTTCAAGAGGAATGGAGAATTTTGTTTACAAAATTGCGACCGTTCATTGTTCTATCTCTTATAATGGGGTTGTATGGAAACTTGGGTTGAATTGCTTGTTGTGTATGTGTATATATATATTGGCATATTTATTTTGAGGAAATATAATGCGATTGCAGTTGTTGTATCAATTTATGTTTCGGGCAGTGAGTATGGGGCGTCTTTTCTTTCGTAAGTGTTGTCCAAGTATTGGTTTATGGTGGTTTCCTTTCCCTTCGACATTGGGATTTGGTCTCTCCGTGGTCGTCTTTGTGTGGTGTTGTCATTAGGGGAGTAGAATGGTTGGTGTTGTTCCTTGTCTCTTGGATTTTGATGAGTATATTGATAAATTATGATCTCTTTCTCGTGCTTCTTCTTGTTTGGGTGTCTTTGGGGCATTGAGGTTTTGAGTCTGAATTCCAGAATTTATATCGAGTGTGAGTCTAGCTTTTGATTGGTAGTTATGTCTTGCCCTCAGAATTGAATAGCTTCTAATTTGACTGATTTTATTTCGGGAATATATCTCACGTGTATTAAGTCAGAGGTTGTGTTTCCATCTGTATTGGTTTGTCCTTTGGTTTCAGTCCTTCCCTAATTTCGGGGATGAAATTTCTTAAGGTAGGGAGGTTGTTGCACTCCAGAATTTCTTTTCTTTTTCTCGTCACTCGAGCAAAGGAATGTTCGCTCGAGCGGTCTCGCGAAGCTTCCAGTATTTTTGCAGGTTTGTTTGAGATTCTGTGAGTTGTCGATGTCCGCTCGAGCGCATGAGTAGTTGCTCGAGCGGTCTGTCTTGTTGAGTCTGAACTTCTAGGAATCCGTATTCTTTGCTCGAGCGAAGGATTGGTCACTTGAGCGAAGTGTCTGAATTCAGTACGTTTAAAAGTCACTTTTTGGTCCACTTTTCTTCATTCTCTCTTGTTCTTTCTCTCTCTTCTGACCCTTTTCCACCATTGTTGTGGGTTTCAAGCTTTCAAGCTTGGTTTTCATCTTTGGTACCTGCTAGTTATATCCAATTGCGAGTAGAGTGCTTTACTTGAGGTTAGGAGATCTTTAAATTTGTACAAGGCATGTCATTTTTCATATGTCCTCAAATTTTCTTACTGTTGATTGTCCAGAATGAAAGCTAGTTTTTTCCTGCTTACATGTATCATTGGTGACTTGTTTTCTTCCTTTATTCATGCAATTCACAGGTAAGGAGAACCCAGATCAGTGAAAGAATGAGGAAACTATAATTCCAAGCATGGACAAGGTAGGAAGGATAACAACATGAACACACTTCATTCTATGGTCATAAAACTCATGATCTTTCTGTTTCTTGTAATTGGCAGCAAACAAACACAAAATACATGTTAGATTTGGTTGTTGAGTACAAAAAAAATAAAAAATAAAAAATAAAAAAACAGTACAAGGTATTGAAGAAGAAACCAAATATTGTCTTCATTGGAACTCTTTTTTTCTTTTTTTTTCATTGGAACTTATCATTGGAACTCTTTTTATCTGTGCTTGATCACTGTTTATTTATTTATATTGTTTTCATACACTCAGCGAAAATCGAGCAAACTGCAAGTGTTCAATTAATATGAATATCTGTGTTTGTCATGGTTTTTGGTCTTGCGTGTATGTTTAAATGCCATTTGGTGCTTTTTATTGATGTATATTAATGGTATCTTAATATGACATTTTGGGAAACTATTTGACGGGTGATGGAGCACAATCTGCTGAAGAGAAGCAAAGACATTTCAAGTTAATGAGAAACCTGAATTTTAATGAAGAATCTGGTTCTGAGCCATACACTGACTGCCTAAAGTTGGGATGGGTGCATGCATCTGAAGGTTTTCTCTCTCCTGACTTCAGGGGAGATTTTAGTGCTCTAAATTAGATAATGCAGTTAATACATGTTCTGCATTAGATTAGCATCACATTTTGGCTGTTGGTGTGAGAAATCTATGTTCTATTCGGATTAGGAATAAGTGTCCTATGTCTATTAGACTTCTATATATTTCAGTAATGTATTCATGTAGGGTTAGGAATTAGTGGTACTCTATATAAATGATGTATGTATTCTTTGTTCAAATTAATTCAATCAAATATACAGGTTGTTTAGAAAACTTACATGGTATCAGAGCTTTGTGATTCCTGATTTCGTGTTGGCTAGGGTTACGCACGAACTGGTTCAACTTGTTCGTGATTCATCTGTTTGATCGCGTTCTCTCTTTCTCGATTATCTGGTACATGATCAAACTCCTTTGGTTCGACCTCTGTTCGTGACTTGGGTGACCCATCTGTTTCGTCTGCAAGGGCTTCTTTTGGATGCCTCGTCTCGCGAGTGAGTCGTCTCAGTTGACCCATCGAACTGCTCATCTCAGTCTCAGTCGTCCTCGCGGCTCATCGTGTCTCCGTCTTGGTCGACTCTTGTGGTCGTCTCTCTGTGGTCGCCTTTCTGTGCTTCGTGACTCCTGGGGTCGTCTCTCTGTGGTCGGCTCTCTAGTAATCTGGTTCGTCTGCCTCTGTGCTTCGTGATCTCTGTCTGAGATCTTCGCGAGCTCCGTCTGAAATCAATCTCAGCTTCAGTCTCTCTCTCTCTCTCTCTGCTTCGCGATCTCTGCTTCAACTTGGGTATCTCCATTTAAAACCCTTATTCCTGTTTGGCCCATTTATTAAGTTATTAGTATACTTTGACCCATTAATCTTTTGTTTATTACAATAATGGACCCTAAAATTCAAGCCATTAAATGTAAACTCAATGGTAGTAATTATGCCTATTGGGCCAGTGTTATGAAGAATTTTCTTCTTGGTCAAAAAAAATGGGGCTATGTTTCTAGTTCTGCTCCTCGTCCATCGGACCCAAAGGTAGAAGGGTATCTGTCTTCTTGTGACACTTGGGATTGTGATAATGCCCAAGTTCTTACCTGGTTTCACAACTCTGTGGATGATCGTATTGGAATGATGTTTTCCAAGTACAGTACTGCCAAGGAAGTGTGGGATTATTTACTCGGTGTTTATCAGCAGTCCAATTTTGCCAAGCGATATGAGTTGGAAACAACTATTCAGGGTGCTCGTCAGCGGGATCAAACTATTCAGGACTTTTATATTGAGATGACAGGTCTCTGGGATCAGTTGGCTCTTATGGAACCACCTAGTCTCAAGATATTAGACGCTTATATTGAGTTTCGGGAACAGGGTCGTTTAGTCCAGTTCTTAACAGCTCTCTCCCCTCAGTATGAGGCTATTCGAGGTGGCATCCTTCACCGATCTCCTCTTCCCTCTGTGGATGCTATTGTTCGTGAACTCCTCTCCGAGGAAACCCGTCTTAAGACGGCCAGTCAGACTTTGCCTCCTTCTGTGTTCTTGGCTCCTGCCAAGCCGCCCTTGTTATCAACCACTCCTTCTCATCAACTTCAGGCCACTACGAAACCCAAGAGAGGACCATTAGGGCTCGATGAGTGTGCTTTCTGCCATCAGAGGGGTCATTGGAAGAACAATTGTCCTAAAAAGGGACGTCAGCCTGCTCCGTCTTCTCAGACACAGTTCCGCGGTACTACTTCGAGTACTTTCCGACCTCCTGCTGCTTACACTGCATCTACTCCGGCTCCCGATCCTGACTTGGCTTCCTTGAGTGCTCAGGTTGCACAACTTCAGCATATCTTGTCCACCTCTCAGTCATCCCCATCTGCCTCCGCTCTTACCTCTCTTCATTCAGGTTTGCTTGGGTCCTCTTCAGGTATCCCTTCTTCTGTTTGGATTTTTGATTCTGGTGCCTCACGTCATATGACTCCTCACCTTTCTTTACTTCAAAATTGTATTCCCCCACCCGTTCCTATTACTATTAATACTGCTAATGGATCTGGTATGTCTGTTTTATCTGTTGGGTCTGTCTTACCCTCTGCCATGTCTGCTGTTACTATTCGTTCTGTTTTTTATGTTCCTCAGTTATCTGTCAGTTTGTTATCTATCAGTCAACTTGATGCGTCTGGTTTTGATGTTATCTTTTCCTCTTCTGTCTGTTTGTGTGCAGGATCGGGTGTCCAAGAAGCAGATTGGGACCGGCCGTAGAATTGGAGATCTCTATGTGGTTGAAAGCTTGCATCTCCCCTTATCCACCTCTCCAGCTGCACTTTCCTCGTATCAATTAGATTCTCAGTCGAGTCAGTTTTACTTATGGCATTCTCGTCTTGGTCATTTGTCTGTTGACCGCTTACGGTCTTTAGCTCAGTCAGATTGTTGGGTAAAGTTTCTCCTAGTCAATTTGATGAATGTCGGGGTGGTAAACTTGCTAAAATGTCAGCTTTACCTTTTAAATAAAAGTACGTCTATTTCTGTTCTCCCTTTCTCTCTTGTGCATACTGATGTCTGGGGACCCTCTCCTGTTCTTACTAAAGGGGATTCAGTATATTATGTGTCTTTTGTAGATGATTGCACCCGTTACACATGGGTTTATCTTATGACTCATAAGTCTGACTTCTACCAAGTATATCGTACTTTCCAGTCTATGGTCACTACAACAGTTTGGAGCTACTTTTAAATTGTTGCGGTCTGACTTGGTGGGGAATACTTTAAAACTGAATTCTGTGAATATTTGGCCAACTTGGGTACCATTCACCAAACTTCTTGTACTGATACACCTGCCCAAAATGGCCGAGCTGAGCGTAAACACCGTCATCTTCTTGAGACAGCTAGATCTCTTCTTCTCTCTGCCTCCGTTCCAGCTCCGTTTTGGGGTGAAGCAGTTCTTACTGCTGCTTTCTTCTCAATCGTATGCCTACCCCCCTTCTTTCGGGTCGGTCTCCTTATGAGGCTCTCTTTTCTCAACCTCCTAATTACCCCTCCTTCGTGTTTTTGGGTCTGCGTGTTTTGTCCTTTTACCCCGTAAAGTAGGACTAAACTTAGTGCCCGATCTGTCCTATGTGTTTTTTTGGGATATAGTCTCACTCAGAAAGGTTATCGCTGTTAGTACCCTGTTTCTCGTCGCCTTTATGTCTCCCGCCATGTTGCCTTTCTCGAACGTCTATCTTACTTTCAGCTTCCTCCTCTCACCGCCCCAGTTTCCAAAGAGGATTTGGTTCATATTGATCCATTTCCTTCTGAGGTCCCATCTGATGAGTACATCTCCACAGTTCCTCCTGAGCTTATTCCATCTTCTCCTTCTGCTTCACCTCTGACTACTTCTCCTCATTCGCCTCCTCCTTCGCCTTCTCCTTCTCTTTCTCTCTCCTCCGTTGTTAGTTTATTCTCGTCGCAAGGCTCCTCCTCTACTAGTTGTCTCTACCCCTGCTGCTGATCCTCCTGCTTCTGACGACTCTGATCCTGCTGCACAATATCCTCCTCGAGCGCGTCATCCTCCAAAAAGGTTGGGTTGGTCTAATACTTGTTTTTCTGCTTCCTATCGTACCTTTTTGTCTGTTATTCACTCTTTTGCAGAAACCTCAGTCTTACAAGGAGCCCTGTCAGGATCCTCATTGGGTTCAAGCTATGGAGGATGAGTTGTTTGCTCTACAGAAAACGAATACTTGGAGTTGGTTCCTTTACCTGTTGGTAAGAATCTAGTTGGTTGCAAATGGGTCTACAAAGCAAGACTCATTCTGATGGTTCTCTTGAGCGCTACAAAGCTCGTCTGGTGGCCAAAGGTTTCTCCCAGGAGTATGGTATTGATTATGAGGAGACATTTGCTCCTGTTGCCAAGATGACTACTGTCCGTACTTTGATTTCTGTCGCTGCTGTTCGTTCTTGGCCCCTTTATCAGATGGATGTTAGAAATGCTTTTCTTAATGGCACTCTCACTGAGGAGGTTTATATCGTCCTCCCCTGGTCTTCACCATTCCTCTGGCCAAGTCTGTCGTCTTCGGCGTGCTCTATATGGTCTGAAGCAGTCTCCTCGTGCTTGGTATGATCGCTTTCAGACTGCTGTTACGAGCTTGGGTTTCATCCTTCTGGCTTCCGACTCTGCTTTATTTCTAAGATATACCTCGGCTGGTTTTGTTGCTCTCTTACTATATGTAGATGATATGATCATCACTGGCTCTGACTCTTCTGCTATCTCTGAGGTCAAGCAGCATCTCTTTCGCACCTTCGAAATGAAGGATCTGGGACCATTGCGGTATTTTCTTGGCATTGAGGTGGCTTCTTCTCCTAAGGGTTACTTTCTGTCCCAGGCTAATTAAGTATGCTAACGAGGTTATCCATCGTGTCAGACTTACTGACACTAAGCTGTCTGATACCCCCATTGAGCTTAATGTAAAGCTCAACACTACTGATGGGGTTCCTCTAGATGATCCTACGTTGTATCGCGAGCTTGTGGGTTGCTTAGTCTATCTGACCGTTACTCGCCCTGATCTTGCCTATGCTGTCCATGTGATTAGTCAGTTTGTTTCTGCCCCTCGCTCTACACATTGGGCTGCTTTGCTTCGGATTCTTCGTTATCTTCGCAGTACTATCTTTCAGGGCTTGCTGTTCTCTTCTACTTCTTCCTTAGACTTGGTGGCTTATGCTGATGCTGATTGGGCTGGTGATGTTAATGATCGTAAATCTACTTCTGGTTTCTGTATGTTTCTTGGCGATTCCCTAATTTCTTGGAAAAGCAAGAAACAGACTGTTGTTGCCCGTTCTACTGCCGAAGCTGAGTATCGTGCTATGGCTCATGCTACTGCTGAAATTGTCTGGCTTCGTCAGCTCTTATCTGAGTTGGGCGTCCCTCAATCTTCCCCAACCTCTCTCTATTGTGACAACCGAAGTGCTATTCAAATTGCTCATAACACTGTCTTCCATGAACGGACAAAACATATTGAGATTGATTGTCACTTCGTCCGTCAGCATCTGCAGTCTGGCTTTATCTCGCTTCCTTTTGTCTCTTCAGCTCTGCAACTTGCTGACTTCTTCACTAAGACTCACACCACTGCTCGGTTTCGGTTTTTTCTTGACAAACTCTCAGTGTTTTCTGCTAAAACACCTTGAGTTTGAGCGGGGGTGTGAGAAATCTATGTTCTATTCGGATTAGGAATAAGTGTCCTATGTCTATTAGACTTCTATATATTTCAGTAATGTATTCATGTAGGGTTAGGAATTAGTGGTACTCTATATAAATGATGTATGTATTCTTTGTTCAAATTAATTCAATCAAATATACAGGTTGTTTAGAAAACTTACAGTTGGCCTATATTTTCAGCTAGACTTGTGCTCATGCTTATAAAATTTTTGGGTTACACTTATAAAATTTTAGAAGAAACTAGTAAGGGACATAATTTTTCAGATTGAATGAAACAATGAAGTGTACGGCTAGTTTTCTAAATAGGTTAACTTCATGATCGTGCGATGACAAAAATTAATGATTTATCATCAACCCGTCAAGCCATATGAGAAGTCACATAAGAAATGAAAAAAATTAGTGAAATATTTAAGTGATACACAAGAGCGCCCTCCATCCATATTTATTTAATTTCATGGAATTTGGAGTTCCCTACCGTCTGAAATTAAGTAATAATTTTAGATGATTAAATTTCTGCAAAGACAAGACAGTTCACATAACACTGAAAAAGCTAGCCTCATATGTCTGAAATTAAGTAATAATTTTAGATGATTAAATTTCTGCAAAGACAAGACAGTTCACATAACACTGAAAAAGCTAGCCTCATATGAATGTGAATTTCAACTTTCAATTACCAAATGAGACCAATAGGGAGGGAAAGAAAAAAAAAAACAAAGCAAAAACAAAAACAAAATTGTGGATGCTATGTTTTTTAGTTATTCCTCAAGAGGATGACTGCACAAATGCCTCAAACATAATTTGTGTTGAGCTTGCATATGACAATGATAACAATATAACTTAATGCTCTTCAACAGCACATTACAACCCAAAGATACAAAGGTTTTGAAGCTAGATTTTCAGAGATCAATTTCAACTCAAAAGACAATTAGACCAAAAATATATATATTGCAAACTTTCAGTGCAACATCTAAAAATGCTTTATCTTGTTCTGTGTGGTGCACATGCACGTGAAAAAAAAATGCAGTTCCAGTTCATGAGCCTCCTGTCACTATAAGGCCTGCCAGCACATTCGTAAACTATTTAAAAGGCTATTTTGCTTATAATACAGTCATAATTTGTAAACTTGTAGATGAATAAAGAAATTTTGTACATTCCAGGTTCAAGGATTTCAAAAGAAATTGGTACGTTCCTGCATAGCACATTAGGATCTTGGTATTGGTGGCAACTTGTATGCACCTATGAGAATAGAGCAACTATTTTTTTGGGAAAACTTGTACAAATGCATAGAGATCTAAATAACTAATCTCAAGGATTTACCAATCAAACTCATGGTTTCTACAATGTTACATGTCGTGGTGCTATAAAATGTGAAAGAAGGTCCACAAAGTCTATGCCAATTGAAACTGAAAAGAGACACAACCTGAGTTGGATAAACACCACATGTCACAACAGTATACAAACTAGAAATTTACTTTTACAATTTACATGGAAAAGAGAAAACCTAAGTCTCAATGGCATTATCTATCTAGTTCAGACTTTGAATGAACTGCTTGAAAAAGAAACTAAAGGTGACATAGTAGAGGGTAAAATTAGTACTGAAACAAAGGTGAAGGATCAAAATTTAAAAAAAAAAATTACACTATTTTGACGGCTCTCAATTAACCATGAAAACCAAAAAAACCTTTCCGAACAATGCAAAGCAAAACCATGAATGACATACAGAGGCAATTGAGCCAAAATGCCTCATACTGGCTGCCAAGACAGCAACTAGTTAAGTTTCTCGATGATGCTGACCTCCAAAACTTTGGATGATTTCTGTGAGTTTCCTTCCTTCATGTTTATAACCTTTTGAAAGTTAATTCTCAAAACCTGGTCACTGATATATGGGGAACGTTAGTAACAAAAATGAGCCACAAAACCAACCAGAAAAGCTTTTACACTATGGACTTACAGACTTTATCAGAGCTATATATAGACATTAGCTTAGCCCACACAAGATAGATAACTCATTTATTTGGGTTTTTTAACCAATCAAGCGTAAGATTTTTAATCTTAACTAATCCAACCAACTCAATTTTTAAGTACTCCTTTTTCTGTAGAAGAAAATTAATCTAATAATTAAATGGTTCATTTCAGTGTACTGAAGATGAAAAATTACCCTGTTTTAAGTATTGTTTTCAATTCCTTATAGTATACATCAGTTCTGGTTTAGAATTTTTTTCTTTGAACAGTGTTTTGGTTTAGAATTTTCATTCCACTACAGTTGCTTAACAAGTGTAACCAAGCATGGGAATAGGAATGGATGTTCCATTTCCACGTCATTCAATGTTAGAAACCGCCCAGCAGAGTGAGAATGAGTATTTCATTCCACGCCATCTTGCATTCCATTCCCACTCTCATCCATCTTCCAATATTGAATCAGTCCTTTTCATCATCCAAAGCTGAATTGCCATTAACACCACTAAGAACAAAGAGAACCGAGCAGATCCTTGTCGAGGGAAAACTTGAAAATCACAGAAGTCCTTCACCTTTTAAAGGGAAGTGTAGGCCTCTGACTTCTTTCATCTTTAAGATAAAATTAGCAACTGTATAGCAAGGAATATTTCAATATCCTTTTACCTGAGTTGCAACTTTCTCTTTAATTAACTCCAAGACATTTTCCCAAGAAGCTAAACCATTATTGAAGATAAGGTTATTTCTGGTTTTCCAAATGGTCCAAAAAACTGTCATGGATGATTATAGCCTCCCATAAGAGCTTTTTGACATTCTTGAATTTTACTCCAAAACACCAATCAAGTAAGGCTCTAACCGATGAAAAACAAACTCATTCCATTCCCCACCAAGACAAACAATCACCCCAAATTTTCCAAGATCTTGTACAGAGTAACTCATTCGCACAAATATTAACAGAGCCTAGAACAGGATTCATCCAGAGAATTCATTTTAATCAAAAGATCAGAAATGGTAATCCTTTTGCACCGGACTAGCCAAGCAAAAACAACAATTCCAAAGGGGGCAATGCTTTTCCACAAACTCTATTGTAGGAATAATACAACATTGGGATGAGGTAAACAGGTTTTGTAAAGATTTTAGTGAGAAGTTACCTGATAGATCCAATCCCAAAATTAATTGATCCATTGATTGGCATTAACCTGATCAACCCGTGGCAGCATTTGCAACAACCTATGATAGTCTTCCTCCTCCTCCCATACCAAGAAAATCTTCCTATATGACATACTCATAATGATGGAATCATTAATGAGACCATCTTTGTTACATCAGACACCCATTTATCAAACACGAAGAGAAATCTCATTCCATTTCCCAATTTCAGTAGCAAATTATTGGGGACATGTTCAAAAATAAAAAATAAAAAAATAAACTGCATTATCCTTTAAGAAATGAAATATCCCATCTCTTGTTGTCCCAATTTATCTTTTCACAAATCACTCTTTTCCAAAGGGGATTTGGCTTAGATGCCTGCACCACCACTTAATCAAGAAAGCTTCATTCTTAATTTTTAGATTAGAACTACCCAGAACCATAAATCTATGTAATGAATCTTTCATCATATGAGATTACGCTCACTGTAATTATAGTCACAGGGTTAGTATTCAATGTTTATTGGCTCGATTTGTTTTGACAGAAAGACTCAAGTTAAACTTATAGTAGGCAGGGCTGAGGAGGCTGTTGGAAGATTATGAAGTATTCTCTAGTTTCCTTTGCCATTTCAGGCACAGAGTTACTAATTTATACAGTAACTTTGTTCATATGATTTGAGTTTAGAAGGTGAAATCTTTTCACCCTTCTCTTTTAGAAAAAAATTCTCTAGGTGGACATCCCCTCAGCAGAACTTGTAAGTCTTAGATACTTCAATCTTTAGTTTGCCCGTCACTTACTCACTCACTCACTCTCTATTGCTGTAAATTGTGAAAATATGCTGACTACAACTGAAGCCAAACAATACGAATCCAATTTCAACACTCAGATTATTTGATGAACAAAGCATCATTTTTTTTGGGTAAGTCAATATATACCAAAGATCAAAAGTAAATACATTGTACAAGGAGCATACATGGACAACACAAACAAGGATGGGAATCATCTAAGCAAGCAAAAGATGAGGACAATACCATTTAGTCAATCTAGGCCACGTTTACATCTGACATGAACATATGTACAACAGATACAACATACAGACCATGAGAAGATAGCAATAGCTGCACAGAAAGGCTTGAAAGCCAAAGCAGCAACAACAGTAGCATCAGCATAAAACCAGTCAATTTATGACTGAGCTTTTATATGTGACACATGCACAAAAGCTAATAGAGTTTGATAAAAGAAGCAGCATGACCAGAACCAAGGAAACAACAACAACAATACAGAATCATCAAACCACTTCATATCTAGATTCATCAAACCTTCTTTCCGTCTTCAACAAGATGCAACATTTCTTTAAATCAGATGCAACATTTACTTCACCGGACGCAGCAGAAAATGATTGAAAGAGTTGATGCCATCCTTCGGAAGCTCTTTTGATTTCCCAAGGATAGCAGTAGTTGGGGCAAAGCAGATAAATGAATGTATCGAACCTGTAAATGAAAACGATAACAACAATGACAAAGAAACTTCTTCTTTCTTTTTTTTTTGTGATAAATACAATGACAAACAAATATTTGACAAGCATCTACTGAAACTTAAACCACATGAAACCTAAATAACGTTTAGTTGGCGTAGATGACATTTACAGCTTGAACAATTTTTACTAAAATCTGAAAACACCACAGGGAAAAAAATAATAATAATAAAAAATAAAATAAAAGAGTGGTTTAGCAACAAACTTATGGTGAATTATGATAGCACTAAAATAAATACTCTATCACTCTTTGACGGGAAGGAAAAGCATTTCATCATAAAACTACTATTTGCATAAGCTTCTAGTAATGCAGAAATGAGAGCAAGACTAACCATATGCCAAAAGAAGTTATTATATGCCACTAAAAGATATAGAGATACACAATGCCTAAACATGGTGATATCAAATATGAACAATGGAGTCGGTGTAAGCAACTAAGCATATAGCCATATCCGTAACCTATGGTAAAATTTGTAGTTTCTTCGATGGTCATGAGAAGATACAATCGCTAACCAAACCAAATCTCTATCAAATGAAATACAAGGCAAAACTTCAAGTAAAACCATGTTACATGCTTTGGTGTGTTCAATTTTTCAAAAAAAGCTTAAAATTTTCATCATTTGTTTAGCCATAAAGATGAGTCTTCAATTACATAGTACATATGTTAAGTTAAACAGAATTAATAACCAGCTTAAATTTATTGAAATTTCGATAAATAAATGTGAACAATGGCCAAAATCATTGCATCACATTGATATATACCTGCTATTTGAAATGAAGGATATACACACTATTTGGTGTGTTCAACACGATGAAACAATATTTGTGCTATCCATACTTCGATTCTTTTTTTCATTTGAAAATAATGGTTTTAGTTGTACATGCATAACCACAAGTATGCCCAATATAGTGGCATGTGTGTGATGCAAGCAGAAGGTGCTGCACTTCACATATTCCAATGTTGATTTAAGAGTATAGTTTGAAGCAGAATCCATTTCAAAAGCTGCACAAACAAAAGAGAACATGCTCGTCTCCTTTTAGACTTCAATGAACAAAATGAAAGTCACAAACCATTATTTGATGAGTCTACCAAATAAATGAGGTCAGGAATTTAAAAACTTGACAAACCCCACTCATGTTTTACTTCATCAGTTCAAAATCATCGGTAGAGAAACAATTTTACAAAAATAAAAGAAATAAAGAATATTTGAGATATAGAGTCAGTTTTGATAATGCTTACATTGAGCTTTGGAAGAGAGGAAAGAAAGAAATAGAACTTCAAAATTAAAGAACCCTTAAACCACACTGTCATCCATAGACATCACCACGTAAGCAGAAAAATTGCTGAAAATTGAAAAGTAATTGGGTTAGTGACTGCCACAAACGGAGATCAAACAACATATGTAGACAAAGCAAAAAGACATCAATGATTCATGGTGAAAATACATATATTCTAGGTAAGTAATCGATGCTCCGACCCAAAAATTAAAAAACAAAAAGAAATATATGGTTGATTATTGTGATTGGGCATGTGATCCTAATTATGTCTGGGCTGTTAAAGTGAGAAAACAAATTACCATTTTGCAATAGGATTTTTATTTTTATTTTTTTATCAAAAAACAAAAAGAGTTTATGAATAATAATGTGAATCATTACAATCAATAAATAAAAATGGAGAAGGTATAACAAAGAATAGAAAGAAAAAAAAAATAGGCAGCATACAAAACCACCTTAAATTCCGAACATAGACCCAAAATCCCTCTATGAAGAAGAATACAGTGGTTGGTTGGCAAGAGACCAACAGTGAGAACACTTGAAATGGAATTCTCTTTTTTTTCAATAATATATATATATATATATTTAAGAAATTAATTTGGCCTTTTCATCTTCAACCTTCGTCAAGTTAGAGCATCTCCAACCTTTCACCACTTTTTTCACCTACTTTGACTCCAAATTTGAATAAAAAGTTTGATTTGATATGAAATACTTCAATCCTTACATCAAAATCTTTTAAAAAATTCCTCTCTTATCCCAATTTTTTGTTTTTATCAAATTTGATGGGAAAAAGAAAAAAAAAAATCATCTCAAATGCTTCATCTTTTTTTAATTTTTTTCAACTTCAACCCTTCAAATTCAATGTTTTTTTTTTTTTTGTTTGTTTGTGATTTTTTACATTTAAAAGGGAAAACTGTTATGATAAATCATAAAAATAAAATTAAGAAACATAGCCCAACCTCCCCATATATATATTATAAGTACTACACAGGCTCTATTGCGATGAGATGAGGAGATTGCGACACTGTTAGCATTGATAAAAATAATAAAATAATAATTTTGATATATTTAGTTTGGGTGATTTTTGAGGAGTGAGTACCTGGTAGTTTTGATTGCTCATATTGCAGTTTATTCCTCTACCTCTCTACTTCAAAGATGTATCTGTTGTCTATGAAGATTGCAGGAAAGGGAGTGATGGAGAGATTTGAAACATACTGCTCCAACGAAACACTTCACTGCTCTAGCGGTAAATACAATGTCCTAGATGTTTTGCAAGTCTATAGTGAAAATACTGGGAGCCTCACATCTACAGTGGAGTGAAGACTTGACTGCTCGAGCGGTCTCGCCTATAAACAGGCAAGAAAGATACTTGGAGCCTCATATCACCGCTCGAGTGACCACTCAATTGCTCGAGCGGTCTCCCATAACAGAACGTTACAATCTGCCCCCCTTAAGGAAATTTCGTCCCGAAATTTGGCGATTCCTGTCAACAACAAAACCCAACAACCCAATGACGTTCAACACCATACTAACAATAACCACAGCCATCAATAATGGAGGTCCGATAAATAATTTTTTAAGTAACCATAGCTGCATAGGTACTACAATAGATGATCTCTATCCCTATACAACATGTCAATACTGATACTTTCAAGAGAATAACCTTTCTCAAACTGCGGGTAGCGGGTTGGGTTGGGGTGGGTTGGGGAGGTGGATTGGCAGGTAAATTGCACACCCTTAATCCCAGGTTTATTCTTCTATCCTTCTTCATTTTTCTTCTTCCTACATCACTACTCACTTTGCATTGAGAATGAATTCAAGTATTACTAACTTATTAAGATTTAGCATGTCATCCTTCAAAGGATGAAGATTGGGACTTAGGAAACTGAGGTTTTTGAACAAAGCATTTTAGAAAATGGCTAGGGAGATATGCTAAGGAAGGTAAGGGTAGTGTGGAATAAGGAATACTGTGAGGGCTAATAAAATTTGTACAAGTCTTTTGGGGTGAAATTATGGAAGAACTAAATGAATGGCTGAGAAGAATTCTCCAAACATATATACTTTTCGATAGGAAATTTGCAAAGATGAGATTTCATGATGACTACTGTATGGTAGTAAGCTCCACACACTAATAGTTCCAAATCTCTTCAAAATCACATCATATAAGGAAGCCATGGTACTAGGCAATGTTAGTGGAGTAGATGGTACAGTGGTTTGGCCCAGTTGTATAGCGCCTTGCAAGAATGAGACGTTGACATGGTGGAACATCGCCATGCTTTATCCCACTGTAGTAGATACCAAGGGGGCAGACGGCTTACTTTGTGGCAGGAAGTCACAAAGCGTAAAAATTTTAAGGTTCGATTCTATTCTAGTAATATTCCTAGCCAATAATCGGCCAAGGCCTTCCTAAAATGTCCCTTTCTCTTTTTCCCTTGATAGATATCAACATTGGAAAGAATTATGATCTTGATAATTTGGTGAAATGGGAAAGTGTTCAAAGGAAATCCAGAAAAAGTTATGAAACTATTGGCCAAAGCCTAAACGCTTCTTTTGTTTTCATTATTTAGGATATACCTTACTAGAGCTGACAACTCAGAGTGGTCGTCAAGTGAGGATAAGAGTTAAACATTGATGGATGGTGGGCTCCTATTAGTGGTGTGCCCTAAAAGCCCCTTGTCATTTAATTAATAAAGGGAAAAGTTTTATTTTATCATACTATCTTTATTGTGCTGTTGTTTACATTGTAAGTCCATACAATTAAAGTTCAGAATTTATGTCTTAAGAGTTAAAATTGAGAGACATGTACTTCTCAGTCTTTTATTCTTAGAAGTTCCTAGTTATACGATTACTATTTGAATGTTAGTAATCCAAACCAAATGGACTAGCACATGTTATGCTTGTTCAATTGGAAGAGGGAGTAGTCTCAAGTCACTTGTGTGGGACAATCAAACAACCATGTGTGTGTTTGTCGAGAACAAGTGACCACCCAGGAACATATCTAGTTCACTTATACGTTATAGTTGTGTGTGCAATCCTTAGACTGAGAACATCATGATTATCTTGTGTGCGCATTGCTAAGTTTTGACAATATAATATGTTTATATTCTAACAACGAAATATGAACCTGTATAGATAGGGCTTAGTGAGACACCCATGGAGGCACGTGAATGTTTAAGAATTAATCCATCACTCTCAAGTAAAAAGATAGAATATATGTGATCTTTTAGGATATAACTCGAGAAATACCTTGGTCAAGGCAAAGTAATAATTAGAAAGGAGTTTCTAAATTCCCCAATACAAGTTGATATGCATTAGATTAGACACATGATTGAATTAGGGGTTTGACAAACCTCAATGTCCTAATGACCTTTTGAGACATTATACGATGAAAGGATTGAATGTATGGTAACTGTTAGCAGGGCTCATTTTGTATATTCATAATATCTGGTGTGTTCATAATGTGTTGCTTGGTGTCACTCAAGATTTGTGGAAGCCCAAGGAAATGTTCCATGGGACATTTAAAATTCATAATAAATATCAAGAATTTATATTATTTCTACTACACAAATTAGTGTGAACCTAAAATTTCACACACAATAAGGACAACATGTAATATAATGGAATGAAAAGAGTTAATCCAAATTAAGTGTTAAACAGGAATTTAAATTAATTAAGAGTTTCGAAAAGTGGTTGCGGTCACCATAACGGTTGCAAAGTGTAAAGGCTATACAGTAATGGTTGCGGTAACCGAAACCGTGAATTTTTTAATTTTTCGCACAATTTGAAAAAAAACTTACCGATACGCTTTTTTTTTTGAAATAAAATTTATTAGGGTTTAAAATAGGTTTTGATCAATTTTTGTTAGTTTTTAACTCTAATCCAATATATTTCATTATTTTGAAATCACTATAAAATGAGTTTTTTACATCTTATATCAATAGTTAATGACTTTAAGACTAATTGATTTTAAATGTCTATAAAATTATTTTTAACCAATACCTAAACTAACTAAATAAAAAATATTTACAATTATTAAATGAAATGATTATAAAAAAAAAATTGTGCCATAAAGAAAAATTATTTTTGAGCTAATGATACAACACTTTACAGCTAACTAAATAAAATTATTTACAATTAAGTATTAAATGAAATGATTATAAAAAAAAGGGCAAATTACATATACCCCCTCAAGGTTTGGCTAAATTACAAATACCCCCCTGAGGTTTGAGAAATTATAAATTTTCCCCTGAATGCTATATTTGCATAACAAATTAGGGAGTAATTTGTTATGAAATTTAAACCTTAGGGGGCAAATTGTTATGAAAATACAAACCTTAGGGGGCGGGATGTAATTTCCGAAACCTCAAAGGGTATCTGTAATTTAGCCAAACTTCAAGGGAGGTATATGTAATTTGCCCAAAAATAAAATTTGTGCCATAAGCAAAAATTATTTTTGAGATTTTTTTTAAAGACATTTTTTAGACAACACATTATAGTGACAATATAAAACTATTTACAATTAAATATTAAATGAAATGACTATAAAAATAACTACCACTGTTTAAATATTTTTTTATTTTACATGCTAATGTAATGAAATAAAAATTTAAAAATAAATTATAAACAAAAAAAATTCATACAAGATTTTTTTTTTGACCTTGAATCACTTGAGTATTCGTTCTTTTTTAGTAAGATTTTCTTTTTTTTGGAAGCTATTCAGAATATTGTAACGATGTGTAACATGCCATTACGGTACCGCTACGGCCGCTACGTAACACCGAAACAGCAGTTATACATGTGAAGTTCTGTCGCACCGCAAAAGCGGGTGCAACAGGTAGCGCTTAGCATCGCAACCGTTATGTAACAGCGTTTTTTGAAACCATGAGCTAATTAATGAGATTATTGCAATTAAGAGTTAATTGTGATATAACTTGTTCATTGTAACGTACTTATCAAAAAACAATAAAAAAAACATCTTTGTTATAAGATTAGGAAGATCATCAATCCTTGTGGAACAAGATAGACTTGGTCCTCAAATATGAGAGCTATTGTAAGAGCTAGCACTCCGGAGATTGACATCTGCCTCTCATTGTCTCTCTAGAATACTTGTGAGCTTGACAATGCCCTTGTTATAAGACTTTTAGAGGTCGGATGCTTGAACTACTTTTGAATTGGAGTGAACTCAAAAATCAAGCAGGGAATTGAATTTTGTGTTTGAGGTATTGTTCAAACTATTTCTATGGATGTTTGTATCTATGTTTCATATATATCACAAATATAATCATGGGGATTGGGAATCAAAATAAATTTTAAATTCCTTTATGCCTAGCCTAGGTACGCAATTTCCAACAGCTCCTCCATGCTTGCATTTCGATGGAGTAACATAGGCAATCTTTTGAAGGACTGAACTTGCCTGATCTGGCATTAAAACATGCTGATGTGAGATCCCCATATTTGGTTAGCGGGGATTAGGGAAAATCCTCCTTCCATATTGATTTTTCTGTTTGGAATTTGGGTGGAATGAGTCTACAGCCGACAGGCTTGTTTTGCTTGCTAATATACATCTACATCCTATCCTATGTACATGGTTGCACCCATTTGATGCATTTTCCTGACAGAACATTACTTATTAAAGAAGTCAAGAAAAAGAAAAAGTATCTACCTTGAGTGAGAACGGACAGTCTAACCGTCTGTCCAGTTCCCTTGGGTAAATTCACCTATCATGAAAGAATTAGAACAATAGCAGAAACTAATTGTAGTCCATGAGATTGCTACCATATTTCTCATTACAATTAATCAAAAGCAGGGAAAACTCACTGTTGCCCTCAGCTGTTGATCATTGTATTTTGGGTCAATGTTGAGACGGAAATGAGCTTCAGCTTTTTCGACAAACTTTGTGCTTGCCATTTGCTTGAGCAATGATATTTCTGTTTTTAAGTCATACACTTTCTTGTTTTCCCTCAATTTTTGAATTTCCGAGAATCTCTTAGACCTCCTCTAATAATCCCAACAAAAGGAGGATAAGGAGTAAGTTAAAAACACAGCAACAACATGAATGTGAAAGTAGGAGACAGGAATGTGAAAGTATGGGGGTAGACAACTTAAACAAACAAAAGAGGAGGCAAGACCAGCAACCACAGAAACAAATATCACGTTCAGGATTCATGCAAAGAAAATTTCTGATTTAAAAAGGCAATATATGTCAAGAATTTTTAAACGTGAGGCCTTCTAGCTCTTGTTCTATAACAATTTACAATTTATGATAATTTGAAACACAAGGGCTTTTAATCATTTTGAATAATTTGAGAATTCAGATAAAATTGCAGAATTATTGTTAATATTCAAGACCCAATTATATAAAAAGCATTCTTCTCAAATAAGTATGAACTATGACACAAAAAGGTGTTCTCAAAACTTGAGAATGAACTAATACTCTACTGCAACCACAACCTGTATAGCCAAACTTAAATAAATAAATAAAGGGCAAAACCACTAGATATAGCCAAAGTTTGTAGATTATCAAAAGATGAAGAAATGAAGAAACAAAAATATGACATACAGTCTTTTTCAGACGCTACAATGGAGGATTCTAAGGGATTGAAGTGCTCATCATTAAGATAAAACTCAAGCAAAAACAAGTAAATAAATTACTATAATACACCCACAATACATGGTTTCAATCTCTCATATTGGTTTCCTATAACTAAAACTGCAAAATAAACAGAAATCTAACAAAATTCAATATGTGATTCACTACACACATCCACAATCCAAGAAAAACAAAATAAATACCAATTAAAGTAGATCTTAATTAGCACAATCAATCCCCAACTCAAGTATAAGATTCTTGAAACTAAAAATTTTACAATCACAGTTACAATAAATGTGAAAATCAAAGAAATCCAACAAATAAAATCACTAATGTGTCCACAATTGAAGAGAAAGGGAAATAAGGAATGAGATTACACATACTCTGTCACTCTTGATAACGCTAGGGATAGGTTGTGTACGCATAACTACTTTCTCTCTCGTCTCTCTCTAAAAGATGATAACGTTAGGGATAGGTTGTGTACGCATAAATTTTTTTTTTTAATTAAATACCCTAATGAGAATTTTTTATTGGAAATTTATTAATAAATCCTACTTGACTTATCCATCATTTAGTTCTGTAAATATTTTTATAACTCATCAGTCTTATTTCATATTAAAATCACTTAAATAATGTGTACTTACCTAAACATAATAAGATAATAGTGCACATATTAAAATAATGTCTCATTGTCACATTTTAAAAATGACACATTTGTCAAAAAATTTAATAAAACAATAGTGCATAAATATATCATTGTCACGTTTTGAAAAGAATGACATACCTGGAAAAATTTTAATAAGACAATAGTAGACGCATTAGAATGATGTTCCATTATCACATTTTAAGAATAATATATTTGACAAAAGTTTAATAAGACAATAGTGCACAAATGTCCCATTGTTACATTTTAAGAAAAATGACATATTTAACAAAAGTTTAATAGACAAATAATGTATATATTAAAATGATGTCACATCGTCACATTTTAAAAATGACACATTTGACAAAAATTTAATAAGACATAGTACACAAATAAAGCCTATTCACATTTGAAATATTCAAAAAATATAGTGAAGGGATCTCACAATATACTTTTTCAAATTCAATGGAACTTAATAGTTTACAAGAAAATTCATAAGACTTTCTGGTACAAACTTTTTTGGGATGGGACTTTTGAATAAATTTCTCCTTCTTTTTTTTAATAGAATTAATTTAAAAAATAAAATTTTTAAATTTTTTACATAATTTAGTAATTTTTTTTTAATTTTTATATGCACCTAACAAGTAAATTTTTGTGAAGAACTTTTAAAAAAAAACATTAAAGGTAAAAAAAAAAAATTTGGTATATTTTCATATTTTTCGTCTTTAGGAATTCCTTTATTTTATTTTTCATAAATATTTAATTTTTAGATGCATCTAAATTAGATATACTTACAACGTAAAAAAATTTAAATAGGTTTATTAAAAAAAAAAAACTTAAATAGTTTTTAAAAACAAAACCAAACATATTGATAATGTCATTTTAGGCATTTGAGATGTTATGTGTAAGTCAAATGTCTAAATAATAGATTCTTAACAAAATATTTTCATTGATGTAAAACTTATAATTTAAAATGGCAATGTATCATTTTTCAGTTGAAGGTGTAAAGTGATATTGGATGATAGTCTAAAATGTAATTTATCCGATGAAAGGGTATTTTCATTATAAAGGTCTAAATTGAAAAGAAAAATAAATAAATAAATAAATAAATAGATTAGGGGAGTTGGGTGCAACAAATTTTAGCTACGTGGGTTATATAGAACAATTGTTGAGGGATTATAATTTATCCAAAAAATATTAATTGAAAATGACCTTTCTTATTGTGATAATTTAGGGTGTCTGAGCCAGTTTGTGTGCATCTCGAGTAATTCGTGGGAGACTAATCCCACCGTCCACCAACAGGGGCCCAACTAAAGTCAGAGCAGAGTTTCGTATGAACTGACCCAACACAAGAATTAAAAATGACTTTAATACATAGTTAATAAATGAATGCAAAATGATGTGAATTGAAAATGATGTGAATTGAAAATTTTTTGGTGTGCAAATGGAAGCTCTCTTCAAATTCCAAGTAAAATGACTTTAATACCCTTTTGGCCCTTTGCCTTTTTTTTCTTTTTTGCTTCTCTTATTTTTTTCCTTTTTTTATCAAAAAAAAATTATATATTAAACAAATAATTTCTAATTAAAACAACATTAATTTCCCACGAGAAGAATAAATAAATTCAATTAAATAACAAATTAACCTTATATTTTTAATTATTTATTTGAATTCCAAGTTTAATAAATTGCCTTGCCAACCCTCTACAGGCATAGTGAAAGATAAGCTTATTTGACATTATAACAAGGATGGTGTATTTATCGTAAAGTTTGGGTATGAGGTGGCATTAATATTGAAGTGTAATTGCATGTTGGGAAGCGGGGGAAAAGGTGAATGAATGTTGTTATTAGCATTTCATTTATTATTTGAATTCTTCATTTTTATAGACCTCCATTTATAAATTTCAAAATCCTTAAAATTTCTCTCACCTCCCAATAATGCCAAAATTATCTCTTTAAAAGTTTCACACCTACTAAAATGGGCATCCCTTAGCACACCCTTAAAAATCATTGATCTTCCAAAACCTAAAAAGTTCAAATTTGAACTTCATCGTAGAGATCTCTTCTCACTCTTACGGTAGTATCTTTGTTGCTCTCTCTCTCACGACGAATCTCATAGAAAGAAAGACAAGTTTCGCAAGTGAAGAAAAGCTTCTCTGTTGATTTGAAGCCCATCTTCACAAGTAGTATCTCTCTCTCCCTCCCTCCCTCTTTCGATCCATCAAATTTTAAAGAAATTCACTTGTTCGGACCTATGTTTCTGAACAAATAACCTATGTTCGGACCTGTGTTGCCGAACATATGACTGAGGTTCGGCCCTATGTTCCCGAATCTTAGAAAACGTGAACTTTTGCGTATGTGCACAAGTTTGACCCTTCAAAATTTAAGAAATTCCCTTGTTTGGACCTGTGTTCCCGAACAAATAACTTATGTTTAGGCTTGTGTTGCTGAACAAATGATTGATGTTCGGCCTTGCGTTGCTGAACCTTAGGAAATGTAAACTCTTGTGTATTTTTGAAGTTAAACCGTTTTCACCATCTTTGTCCGTATTTTTGAAAAAACTTACCATTACTATAGCGATCCCGGGTTTACCCTTGTTGTACAGTGATCCGGACATGTGTCCGTGGATGTTGGTAGATGATTAATATCTTGTTTGCATCCTTTTTACTTTGTATATTGAGTTATAGGATGTGTTGGGCAGGTTTGTTACAGGTTGGTTGTGTTTGGGAGCCTAGTGTTGCTGCCCAGATTTTTGGACCTTCGCTCGAGCCAGTAGTTGGTCGCTCGAGCGAGAGTTGAGTTCTTGTCTGGTGGGTCGAGCCAGAGTGGCTTCGCTCGAGCGAGCGCTTGTACCTGGTTCTGGACCTGAGAGTTGCATTTCTTGGCTCGAGCGAGCTTTCTTTCGCTCGAGCGGTCTGGTTGTTCTTCGCTCGAGCGAGCAGTCTGTCGCTCGAGCGTGCTTCTGGTTGCAGACCTGAGGGTTTGTGTTGTTGGCTCGAGCGAGAGTTCTTTCGCTCGAGCGCACTTTTGAGTTTTCGGCTCGAGCGAGAACTTCTTAGCTCGAGCGAGAGTTTTCTGTGTCTGGTCGCTTGAGCGACCAAGTCTTCGCTCGAACGAGCGTGTTTTATATCAGCGGACAGTAGTGATTTTGAACTTCAGTTTTTCACTTCTTTTTTTTGATCAAACCCTAGATCCGAGACTCTCTCTCTCTAAACTTACATTCTCTCTAAGATTTGATCTCCCTAGAGTGTGAATCTAACCTAGGGCCTTTGTTAAAAAGATAGAAGGTGTTGAGAGCTTCGATTTAATCTAAAAAAGTTTGGATTTGGAGCACATTGATCTTCGAGTCTTCATCTCCTTTTTGGCTCAAACTTCGAGGTAGGGATATCCTACTCCTCTCTATGGATTTTGTCTTTAAATTTCAGTATTTTTAGATGTTGGGGTTGGTTTGATAATTTGGTAAAAGTTTGGGGCTTTTATGTTATTTTATAAAAGTTGGGGTTTTATTCATAATAAACCTAAATGCATGTTTGGCATAGAGAAATGGAATAAATGTTGAATCATTGATGAAAATGGGACCTAAGGGTTGAAATGTTAATTATGGATAATGACCTAATTACATTGTTTGATTAATTGGGATAATTAATTGTGAGAAATGAGGAAATGAAATGTTGATTTAATAATCCATTGTGCATTTATTTTCTGTTTAGAAATAACTGCTTTGGGCTATCGGTGGAGGATAGTCGTGATTGTTGTAGACAATGCATGATGATTAGGCAAACTAAAACTAATCAATGGAATGTGTCATGGAATTTGACGGTTGATAGAATACATTAACTATATGTATTGAGTGATTGTATATAGAGCCAATGTGTTTGTATACGTTATGTGTAGAGGAGGAGATGGGGGATGTACTCCGCGGTTTAGGGGAAGATGGGGGATGTACCTCTAAACCGGGTAGTGTTGGGAGAAGAAAGGGGATGAACTCCGTAGATACAGCTCATATGCTTATCTGTTGAGAATGTGGATATAGCTTATATGCTTATCTGTGAATGTGGGATATTGTTGTTATACATATCTGTGGAGGTAATGATAGAGCTAATATGCTTATCTGTTGAAAAAGGGAAAATGAAAGGTAACTTGGACTCATAAGTCGTATGACATAAATATGTAATTTATGTGAATGTATCAGTGTTGGCCATCTATCAATTGCTAATCTTTTAGTCATTGTTCATGATTGGTTTAGTGTATCTCTTCTGGGCTGTGGCTCACCCTATATGGGAATATCATTTTCAGGTACAGGTAGCATGCCACCTCCAAGGACGTAGCTTGGGAGGCTAGAGGCGGACATACTTTTGTCGCTTTATTTTTGATGTATTACATGTAAATTCAAGCCAAGGGCTTAATGTGTAGATGAGTTAGCACTCTTTTGTTGTAACCAAGTGTTAATAACTTATGTTTAAGCTTGTGTTGCTGAACAAATGATTGATGTTCGGCCTTGCGTTGCTGAACCTTAGGAAATGTAAACTCTTGTGTATTTTTGAAGTTAAACCGTTTTCACCATCTTTGTCCATATTTTTGAAAAAACTTACCATTACAAGGCCAACGTTCTCCGAGTTGCAAACATTATCCAAGCTATGAATCTCCTCTAACTTACATTGCTGTACTCCATTCGTCTCATGGAATTGTGGTTAGTAGAAAAACTTTCACTCATTACTATTGCCGGAGAAGTGTATATAGTCGAATGGTTGCCACCGTTGTCGTCAGAATATTGCCGTTAGAGGGTTCTTCAGTTTTTTAGAGTGGACAAGTTCTGAAGGTTTTGAAGTGTATGGGTGGTGATGGACGTGGGTGTTCTCATAAATCCTATCTCATGATTAAGTAAGTGTCTGAGCTTAATTGTGAGATAAGGTATCCTGAAATAATTGATGTCCTCTTTAGTAATTTCATTTGAGGTTATTATTATAATAAAAAATATAAAACATGAGGAGTCCAAAATTATAAGTGAGGTACTAATAGCAACGCTCAAGGTGAATACAACAGGTGAAAAGAGCAAACATTACCAAATTGGCCCTATAAGAAATTGTTTTGCTTTTGAAAAGAACTAAATGGTTTTTTCTTCTTCTTTTTTTATTTTTATTTTTTATTGCTGGGTAGGGAAGCGTATAAGAAATATCAAAAAATAGATGTTATTATGGTTGAGTAAAAAATTGAAAAATTTGTAAATCAACTTGATTCAGACCAAATCATATAGCTTGGTTTGGTTCCTTTTAATGGACGTTTTGGTTCTAATTTTAATATAGGTGAACTATATTTTGCACCATTTATACACACGTGTATATATGTAATTAGGGACGGATTTATTAAGGGTCTGGGGAGGCACATGGCCCCCTCAATTATGCATTTTTTTGTTTTTGTTTTGTATTGTGGGGATATATTTTCTAGTACCAACACGTGGCCAAGGTGACGCCGACGTGTCAGCCGAGATGCCACGTGTCCTGGTCGTGACGCCGAGGTGATCTCGGCTAGGCCGAGGTTATCTCCGAAGATATCAGAATCCGGGATAAGCAAATAAGGGACAAGAGTCCTGGAATGAGGAAAGAACTCAGCCTGGATAAGGATAAAGCTCTTAGGGAGTTTATCTTTATTTATTGAAGAGTCCAAAATAAGCACTGAGCTAAAGTCCATTAGAGCAAGGCTTCTACTGGAACTAAGATTGAGTTAACTATAAAAGAAAGGCACCCCCATGGGTCTAAGGTACACAATTTATATTCTGAACAGTGACTTTAGCACTTGATTTATCTTTGAGAAATAACTGACTTGATCGTCGAAGTGCCCCTGGGTGGACGAACCGTCGCCGGAATCTCTTCTTTCTATTGCAAGTCAATCAGGCGCCATCTATTCTGCCAGTGCTCTCCAGCTGAATACTGAGTTGGCAGTGTGGTCGGAAATTGACACACACAATTTGGCGCCGTCTGCAGAAAAGAAAGGAGAATAGATGGCCAGCGACGGACAAAAGGAAAAGGTTGGGAACGAAATCCCTGCTGGGAATGGTAAATACGTTGACCCTAACATGGAGGAAGATTGTTGCAACGAAGAGAATCAGAACCAGAATCTCGGCAAGAAAGACGTCGTCCAGGATGGTGACATGCCAAAGAAACCAGATCGAAGTGGGTACTACAACGAGAACGACCTCCAGGTATGGAAAGACAGATGCCTGTGGAAGGACGAAGAGGTGAAAGAGATGGCGAACCAATTGGCAGACTTGCAATCGGTCATCAATTTTATGATACAAAACAACGTCATGCAGCCACCGTTCCCGCTACAGGACACGCCAATTCCAGCGGCCAATGCCTAGAAGGGAGGGCAGAAAACAATCCCTATAGCCCCCCAGCACAGCGGGAGCGAAAGACACTCTCACCAGCCTTCAAGAGAGGTCGGGCGAGGAGAGTGAAGGAGAGAAGAATCTCGAAGGACACATCGCACCAAGGAGACAGACCCCAAAGAACATCGGCATGTTCAAAGGTAGGCACTGTGCTTCGACACAACTAATGGAGAAAGGTCGAAAAGGGCTCACAACAAAGCTGAGAGCAGTGCACCGAAAAGACTGAAGTCAGGAGATAGCCGAGCTCCTGGGCAGACAAATGAGGACTTGAGAGATTACCTCAAGAGGAAGCAACAAGATGCCGAGGTAACTTCTCCTGTTAAGTCGAAAACACCATTCTTGGCGGAGTTGGACAAATTTGAGGCTCCGAAAAGATTTAGTATGCCGAGGTTCCAGATATATGATGGTAAGTTGGACCCCAACTTTCACGTTGGACTATACTTGAACTCGATGGCACTGTACACTAGGAACGAGACGTTGCTCTGCAAGGTGTTCCCCTCATCCTTCGGGGAGATTGCATCAGATTAGTTTCACAAACTGCCAAAGGGAAGTGTGAAGACCTAGAAAGGCCTGGCCGAGATGTTCATGGCTAGGTTCGTGACAAACAAACTACAGCAATTAAGGGTAGACGCCTTGATGGCTCTGAGAATCAGTAAAGATGAAGGCCTTAGGGCCTATGCTAAAAGGTACTATGAGGTGTTCAACTGAATACCCGAATGCAATCAAGAGGTGGCGGTCGTATCTTTCAAGAATGGCCTAAAAGATGACTGTCCACTACGAAAGTCTTTGGCAAAGACATTGTCAAAAAGCATGGAAGAGCTCATAGCCAGAATTGAGAAGTATGCCAGAGCTGAGGAAGACACGTCAGGAACTAAGGAAACAATGCAAGAGAAGGGAAACGGCTCGCCGAAGCGAGACCGAGGTAACAACGGATCCAGCAAACAAGAGATAGGACTGAGGGCTGCACAGGCAATCACAACTGTGTTCAGAATCCAGATTCACAAAGTCCTGGATAAAATTCAAACTCAACCCTACTTCAGAGCACCAGCAAGGGTACCGGGAGAATTCATGGGAATGAGCCTTGGTAAGCATTGTGCTTACCATAACGAAAATGGGCATTTGACTCAAGGTTGTAGAGCCTTGAAGGCACACCTGGAAGACCTGGTAAGGCAAGGCCATCTGAGGGACCTTGTAGATGAAGCCAGGACCAGGGAAGAGCAGGCAAGACTGCCTCAGGCACCAGTAGCCCCGCCTCCCCCAACACAGCAGCCACAGGCAGGAGGACCTCGGGTAATTAATGTAATTCACTCGAAGGTCAACGAAAACGAAATACGGGGGGAAACCCAGAAGATGAAGCACTTACAGCATGTGTACCAGGTCGGGGAAAAATGACATCGGGCCGAGGAGTACTAAGGACCAGCAGTGTCCTTTACTGAAGCCGACCTTGAGATGGTCCAACATCCGCACAACGATGCCTTGGTAGTATCCCTCCAGGTTGGGAAGTGCCAAGTGAAGCGCATCCTAATCGACCAAGGCAGCTCTTGTGACATCATATATGTTAGATGTTACAAGGAGCTTGGCCTTCACCCAGACGATATGGAGCAATGCAATGGCCCAATGGTCGGGTTCAATGGAACGCCGACGTGGCCACTAGGAGCAACAAACTTGGAGGTGCAGGCTGGCACCAGGAAGATAAAGACAGAGTTCACCATAATCGATACACCCTCCTCTTACAATGCTATATTGGGGAGGCCATGGTTGCATGCAATGAGGGTTGTTCCCTCAATATTACATCAACTATTGCGGTTTCCAATAAAGCATGGGATAGAGGAGATCAGAGGAGATCAGCTGCAGACAAAGAACTGCTCCATGGCAGTAATGAAATCCACCTGCAGCATACGAGAACCAGAGAGGGCAGAGATCGAAGATGAGCACGTGGAGGTCCTAGAGGACGTCGGCAAGGAGCCAGCCGAGAAGAGTGAAGAAACACTGAAGAAAATCCTCGTTCAAAAGGGAGATAAAGAACGCTTCTTCCTTCTCGGCTCGGGCTTAGCCGAAGAAGAGGAAAAAGAGTTGGAGGCTTTCTTGAGAGCAAACATTGAGGTGTTTGCCTGGACACCTTACGAAATGCCTGCCATTGATCCCGAGGTCACTTGCCATAAACTGAACGTTGATAGGTCAGCCAAACCTGTAATCCAACGAGCAAGAAGACCGACATTGATGCACGTTGAAGCAGTGGAAGAGGAAGTAGACAGGCTTATGGAAGCCAAATCCATTCGAGAAGTAAATTACCCGACATGGCTATCATACACAGTGGTGGTGAAGAAAAAGAATAGTAAGTGGAGGGTCTGCGTGAACTTTACCAGCCTAAACAAGGCATGTCCCAAAGATAGCTTCCCATTACCAAAGATAGACCAACTGATAGATGCCACTTCAGGGCATGGAATGATGAGCTTCCTGGATGCTTACAAGGGGTACCATCAGATAGCCATGTATCCCCTAGATGAGAAGAAGACCGCGTTTATCACCCCAAAAGGGCTGTATTGCTACAGAGTGATGCCTTTTGGGTTGAAAAACGCAGGAGCAACTTACCAAAGATTGGTAACCAAGATGTTCAGATACCTGATTGGCCGAACGATGGAAGTTTACATCGACGACATGGTCGTGAAAACCAAGGAACCTGAAGACCATATGGCCGACCTAAAAGCAATCTTTGATATCTTCAAAACATATCGGCTCCGACTCAATGC
This sequence comes from Camellia sinensis, assembly GCF_004153795.1. Taxonomy (NCBI): domain Eukaryota; kingdom Viridiplantae; phylum Streptophyta; class Magnoliopsida; order Ericales; family Theaceae; genus Camellia; species Camellia sinensis. The sequence continues at coordinate 263,082 of NW_021025432.1, forward strand.
ATCAAAGTGTGCATTTGGAGTTGGATCTGGTAAGTTTTTGAGGTCAGCCCAGATCAGATTAAGGCCATCCTAGAGTTGAAGAGCCCGGCGTCGGCAAAACAGGTGCAAATGCTGACTGGAAGGGCCACAGCCCTGAATAGGTTGATAAGCAGAAGCTCAGACAAGTGTAAACCATTCTTCAACTTAGTGAAGCAAGCCACAAACTTCTTATGGACCGAGGAGTGCGAAGCTGCCTTAGCCGACTTAAAGAAATATCTGACCACAACTCCAGCTCTTTCAAATCCAGAACCCAGAGAGGAGCTGTTCTTGTACTTGGCAGTTTCGGAACATGCGGTAAGTGCAGTGGTAATCCGAGAAGAAAAAGGGGAACAAAGGGCTGTTTACTATGTAAGCAAAACCCTGGCTGATACAGAAACTAGGTATTTACCCCTAGAGAAATTAGCACTGGCTTTAGTAATGGCTTCAAAGAAACTGAACCATTACTTTCAAGCCCATAAAATTGTGGTGCTGACTGAACACCCTTTGAAGTCCCTGTTGCAGCAAGGAGATTTGACAGGCAGAATAGCCAGATGGGCAGTGGCCTTGGGCCAGTATAACCTGGAGTTCAGACCCCGAACAGCAATCAAAGGCCAAGTTTTGGCCGATTTCGTGGCCGAGTTCACGCCAGAATCCATCGTACATCGGGCTCCGTTGAGCCAAGGTGAACGATGTCAACAAGCAAGGAGAGCCCAGCCGAGGGCAACGGAACAAAGGAAGAAAGAAAAACTCAGACCCTGCAGCATTTACATCGGTGATCCCTTTCGACTGTTTGTCGATGGAAGTTCAAACTGACAAGGAGCGGGGGCAGGAGTAGTACTGGTCTCTCCAGATGGACAGATATTAGAATAGTCCATTCATTTAGGGTTCAAGGCCTCAAATAATGAATAGAGTATGAAGCACTGATTGCAGGACTGAAACTGGCAGCAGCAGTAGAAGCAGATGAGGTGATAGTCTTTTGTGACTCTCAGCTCATAGTCAACCAGACAACGGGCAAGTTTACAGCCCGAGATGATAGAATGTCGGCCTACGCAAAGGAGGTCAGCAGGTTAGTAGCCTTGTTTCAGAATTACCGACTGCATCAGGTTAGCCGAGATGATAACAGTCACGCTGATGCACTGGCCAACCTGGCTACTGCAATACAACCTAGAAAAACAAGGGCGATAATGGTCGACTACTTGTCGGGCCCGAGCATTGAACCACTGATCACAGAGCGTGAAGCAATGTGTGTGGACATGGGACCAAGCTGGATGGATACAATAATAGCATTCCTGAAAGAAGGAAAACTGTCAGACGATCACAAGGAGGCACACAAGATTAGATTGAAGTCGGCAAGATTCAGTCTGACAGTAGAGGGACATCTCTACAGAAGATCCTTCACTGGACCCCTTTTGAGGTGTGTATATCCTTCACAAGTTGAAGATTTTTTATATGAAATACATGAAGGAATATGTGGAAGCCACACTGGGAGCAGATCACTTGCCCATAGGGCCATCACCCAGGGGTATTGGTGGCGCTACATGCAGAAAGATGCGGAAGCCTATGTCAAGAAGTGTGAAAAGTGTCAAAGGTTTGCACCCCTTATACACCAACCAGCAGCAGACCTAAACCCAGTCTCCAGTCCTTGGCCGTTTGCCCAATGGGGCATGGATCTCGTTGGGCAACTACCCCAAGCAACTAGGCAAAGGAAGTACCTGCTGGTAGCAACAAATTACTTCACCAAGTGGATAAAAGCTGAACCCCTTGCCAAGATCCGAGACGTGGACGTGAAGAATTTCAAGTGGAAAAACATCATCACCAGATTTGGGATTCCAAGAGCAATAGTTGCCGACAATGGAACACAATTTGACAGTAAGCTAATCAAGAGCTTCTGTGCAAAATTCAAGATCAAGAATTACTTCTCAACCCCAAGCTTTCCTCAAAGCAATGGACAAGAAGAAGCATCCAACAAAGTTATCTTGGATGGGATAAAGAAGAGGCTATAGGCAGCAAAAGGAAAGTGGATGGATGAGTTACCCAGCATACTCTGGGCATATCGGACTACGCCGAGAAGATCAATAGAGGAATTCCCCTTTGCCATGGCTTATGGGACAGAAGCAGTCATTCCTCTGGAGGCCGGCATCCTAGGAGTCAGAACCTAGGCAGTGGAGGATGGGACTAATGATGTACTATTAGCCTGAGATCTGGATTTGCTAGAAGAAAGAAGGGAGAGAGCTGCAATTCAACTGGTAGCTTACCAGCAGCAGTTTGCCAGGGCCTATAATAAAAAGGTCAACCCAAGGGAGTTTCAAATCAGTGACCTCGTCTTGAGAAAGGTCGTCGGCAACAAGAAGGATCCCCGAGAGGGCAAGCTTGGCCCAAATTGGGAGGGACCCTATAGAATCATCTCAGTGTTGGGCAATGGGGCATATCGGCTTGAAGATTATGAAGGCAAAGAGTTGCCAAGACCCTGGAATACTTGCAATCTAAAATTTTTCTATCATGAGATCTTCTTATTTTTTGTCATTTGCCGAAGTAATAAATAAAGTTTTGGCTTGATTTTTCTACACTTATGATTATACTTGATGAGGTTTCTGGAATACACGCATAATGAGAACCCAAGTGAACTTAAGTTCACATTAGGGGGGCAAAGAGTTGGAAAATAGTCCCTGGAAAGATAGAATATACAAGCTAAAATTAGTCTAACACTTGTTGAAATTTGTGAAAAATTTACAAGTTGAAGTTAGACCGAGATCATGTTTAACACTTGTTGAAATTTGAGAAAAATTTACAAGTTGAAGTTAAACTAAGGTTATGTCTAACACTTGTTGAAATTTGAGAAAAATTTACAAGTTGAAGTTAAACTAAGGTTATGTCTAACACTTGTTGAAATTTGTGAAAAATTTACAAGTTGAAGTTAGACCGAGATTATGTTTAACACTTGTTGAAATTTGTGAAAAATTTACAAGTTAAAGTTAAACTAAGGCTATGTCTAAACACTTGTTGAAATTTGTGAAAAATTTACAAGTTAAGGCCAAGGTCGTAATAAACTGAGTACTTATGTACTTGCCGATGTAAACCGTTGGTGGGTATAGCCGAGGTATTTCACCCCGGGAAAATTACACAGTTAAAGTGTGCATTGAAGATATGCAAAAATATTCTAAGTATGGAATCATACAAGAGCAGTAAAGAGAAGACAAAGATACAAGCATTCAGAAAAGGAAGTTGTATTAAAAAGATGACATGTCGGCCAAAGCTTACAATTGTTCCAAAAAGAAGAAAAACAAAAGTATAAAATACAAAGGAAAAGGACATCAAAAATAAGACTCTTCGGCAACACCCGATGGTTGGGTTTGAAGTTCAGAAGACTGCTGGGAGGCCATCTCGGCAGCCTTCTCAGCCACGAGCTCGGCATCTATTTTTTGAAGGGTTTGATCGAGGCTCTTGTCGGCGAGAGGCACGTCCGATGATGCCTTCTCGGGAGTAGCATCCTTGGGAACCTCCTCCCCCTCCTCATCTTGAGTCAAGTCCAGGACTTGCTCATTTGGCTTCCTCGACGTCCCCCTCCTCCCCCTTCTCAGCTTTGGTGTGCAAGTCTGAGGAGGAAGCTTGAAATCCCCGACGTCCTTCCTCTTTTCTCTGTGCCTCAAGAACCTTCTTTATGGCATCAGCAACCCCTGCCTTTTCCTCGGCCACGTCTTTGGCTTTGACAGCAGCCTTGGCCTGATCTGCTAGAGTCTTCATTTTTTATTGCAAGTTTTTATTGGTCTTCTGCAAACTAGCGACCTCCCTAGTCTTGTCGGCCAGCGCCTTCCTATTCTCAAAAGATTGCATTGAGAAGGAGTGGGCGTGCTGGATTGCCTGAAGAAAAATGGACATAGCAGAAGTTATTAGAAAATTTTCTAAGTATAAAAAAGAAAAAAAGAAAAATACCAAGTGTGAAGACTTACTTGAACAGAATGCTGGAGCATCAAAGCAAAGTTTTCATACTCACTCATCTCGGCGTTTCGATTGAGATCTCCAGGAAAGAGCAAAGCTGTGCTAAGGGCAACGCCGACGTTAACGCCATCGGCGCTATCACCAGCTTTGACTGGCCTGTCCTCCAGTGCGATTTGGGGGGCCCAGGAGGAATCGTGTTTTAGAGAACTCGAGGTGGTTGTAGAGGATGACCTTGGCCTCTTTGATCTGGTGGACTTGGATGGTTGGGCCTCGGCGGGCCTCTTCTCTGCGGCAGAATGGGACTTATCGCTCTCAACCAATTTAGAGATTGGCAAGGTGTCCTCAGTATCAACCTGAGTCACCGTTGCCTTTGGCTGAGCCTTCTTTATCCTTTTTTGTTTCGGTTTTGGCTGGGTTGGTGCTGGTTGAGCATCAACTAAGTCAGGAATATTAGCCAAAAGATCCTTAGCGACTGCTTTCTGGCGGCCCATCTCAACAGCAAAAGCAGTTCGGCGTTGTCAATGGCGTTGAGATTGAGGGATCAGATATGGAGCCGAGGTTGACGGCTGCTCTGCTGGATCAGAGGTCAATCCTTGATCTGGCCGAGGTGTGGAGGCAGCTTGAGGAGTTGTGGTAGAAGGGGGAGATTGACTCTTCTTCTTCTTCTTTGGAACGTTGGGGAGTACAGATTTGTATATTGGGATGAAGTTGAGTACCAAATGGGCTCTCCGCTTGTGGACTGGAAAATCCAATAGTTTCTTCAAGTCTTTACTGGGAAAGAAAGACTGGCAGAAGCCCTTTGGTGGCTGAGGAAGAGCTGCAAGAAAAACAGGCATTAGAAACAAATGAAGTATTGAAGGCTTTAAAGACAGAGTAAGTATGAACACAAGGCTCTTACCATTACCCTCTACAAAAACTGTTCGAGGAAGAGGGTAGAGGTGGAGGTCCTCATCTGGAGCGAACTCCCAATTTCCCGAGGTAATGAAATAATCATCCCTAGCTCCCTTGTTGGAGTCTGGGAGGTCGGCAATGATTTTGTACTCTGTAGACCTCGGTTTAAGGTAGTAAATATAGCCTGTGTCTTTTTTTAGGCCACACATGGTGTAGCAGTATTGGATATCGACTAAAGTAACCCTATCATTTTCTTGTTTGGCTAAGGCAATAATACCATTAATGACTCGGTAGGAATTGATGGCAAGCTGCATTAGGTTCAACTTATAGTAATGGATTATCTCACGGAAAAGGATATTGAGTGGGAGCTGAAGTACGCACTCGATAAAAGCTACAACAGAGAAGGGCATAGAATCAGTTGTGGGCATGATAGAGTCATCCTCCCCAGCCAACCTCAGATGAAAGTCGGCCGGGATATCAAACTCTTGCCTAAAGTGCTCTAACTTGGTCGGGGTGTCAACCTTGTGCTTCCACATACCCATGATATCGGCTTAACTAGAGGAGTTGGATAACAGAAGGGAGTGTTTTGGAGGGTTTTTAGGGACCTCGGCTAAAGCCTAAAAATACACAGAATCTGTAGGGAATCGTTTCAGTTTTTCCTAAAAATTCGTGGGTTCTACAAACAAATCCCAAACCTAGATCTATGGAAACGAAGATTAAAGGCACGGATCTGGAAAAGTCACAAAAAATAGAAAAGCAAGAATGTGTTTCAGAATCAAGAACAGTGATAAACCATCAAGAACACTATGGCAGAGTGTGTGCAAGGGTAGAAGGCCAAGAACAAAGGCAAAAGTGAACGAATGTGTGAGTAGTGTGTGAATACTCAAGAAAGGATTGGGCAAAAATAGAATCACGAAGCATCCATATTCAAATACATGAACAGATTAAACTAATCAAAGATATAAGCAAGTTCGAAGCAATGACAGAGTTCGAGGAAAAATCAAGAACTGAAGCTAGGAGGAATAGTGGCTTACCAGAAAAATTGAGGCCGGTAAGGTAATCCCCGAAGTCTGACGACGGTTGCAAAAGCGATAAAATGGTGAAAACCGCGCTGGAAGAGATGAACGGAGCAAGTTGCAGAGCTAGGATAGCTTGAACAGTAGTAGACCTTGGAGAAAAAGCTAGAGAGAGAAAAAGCTTCAGAGACGAAGATGTAAAGTGAAAAGACAAAGAGAGGGGGAAAAGTTTTGTTAAAACTCGAAACGGCAGCAAAAGGGCAATTAATGTGCCTAAAACAGACGGCGCACGCGAGAGCAAGCCGACTTAGTGACACGTGACGGGTACGGTCCAAAGAAAGAGAGATGCGTAGCTAAAACGGTTGGGTTATTATGCATGACAGCTCATACGTATAAAGGAGCTTTTGGAATTTTTGTTCTTTAGAGGACATGTCGGCCTGTATGATGATCTCGGCTGAGAAATTTGAACAACCTTGGTTAGTGGTTCTGAGGCATTAATAGAAGTAGACTATAAAATTTGGCCATACTGAGCTAACGAGTTTTTACTTCGGCAATAAAAGAAGAAGTGAGCTTAACCGACGTTCTAGAAGGAAATACTGATATAGGTTTCATCACCTCAGGATGCCGAGGTAATAAAACCTAGGGGCAGTTGTGGGGATATATTTTCTGAGTACCAACACGTGGCCAAAGTGACGTCGACGTGTCAGCCGAGGTGCCACGTATCCTAGTCATGACGCTGAGGTGATCTTGGCTAGGCCGAGGTTATCTCCGAAGATATCGGAATTTGGGATAAGCGTATAAGGGACAAGAGTCTTGGAATGAGGAAAGAACTCAGCCTGGATAAGGATAAAACTCTTAGGGAGTTTATCTTTATCTATTGAAGAGTCCAGGATAAGCACTGAGCTAAAGTCCATTAGAGCAAGGCTTCTAATGGGACTAAGATTGAGTTAACTATAAAAAAAGGCACCCCCATGGGTCTAAGGTACGCAATTTATATTCTGAACAGTGAGTTTAACACTTGATTTATCTTTAAGAGATAACTGACTTGATCGTTGGAGTGCCCCCGGGCGGACGAACCACCGTCAGAATCTCTTCTTTCTGTTGCAGGTCAATCAGGAGCCATCTATTCTGTCAGTGCTCTCCAGCTGAATACTGAGTTAGCAGTGTGGTCGGAAATTGACACACACATGTATATAAGGAAAATAATTAAAAAATAAAAAATTTATGTAGAAATAGCATTTAGAATGATTTCTTAATGACATTTTTTTAATGAGAAAATTAATGAAATATGCCTTTCCAACTTTGGGTAGTAGGAGAAGTCTAATAAATATATTTTTTATTAGTTAAGTTCTCTCAATGAAATTTCTCTGTGTTCATATTAGAAAAGTTTCAAAATTTCTCTGTGAAATAAAAAATAAAAAACAAAAAAAATAAAAAATTTCTATGAAAATTGAAGGTTGCGTTTGGTAGAGTTTTGTAAATATGATTTGAGGGTATGAGTTGTATTTTGAGTTTGTGAGTTGTGGAATTATGATTTGAGTGTAGAAAATTTGTTTGGTTATGGTTTTTGAATAGAGTGTTGAATTGAGTTTTGAATTGAGTATGAAATTGAGTTTTGAAAGTTTGATTTTGACATGTGAAATAAGAAAATTTATTTGGTTATGAGTTTTGGAAAGAGTTTTTAAAACTTAATTCAAATTGTTATAACTCATAACAAAACACACTACTTTCACACTATTGAAAATTCTGATCAACACTCATAACCAAACTCTTTTTAAAATTCAATTAAAAAATTTATTATTAATTGAAAATAACATTAATCAATTTTTTAATTGAAAATACTACAAAGGAAATATTTTTTTTTCAAAATAAATATTCAAACAATTTAAATCATAAATATTTAAATAATTTAAATAATCTAAAAAATTTAATAAGTAAAAAATTAAAATAAATATTCAAAAAATTTAAATCGTAAAAATTTAAATAATTTAAATATTCAAAAAATTTAAATAATTTAAAATGTTAATATTTTAAATTTAAAAACAATTCTACACTCAAATCGTAACCAAACACATAAAACAAAACTCAATTAAGAAATTATTTTTAAAACTCATAACCAAACACATAATTCGAAACTCCATACTACTTTCATAACTCTACACTCAAATCGTTAGCCTTCAAACTCTATTTTTATAAAATAGAGTTTGAATTTATTTTTATAAAATATTTTAAAATTTAAAAAATTAAAATCGTAATATTTTGAAATTAAAATATTTAAAAAATTGTAACATATTTAAATATTAAAATATTTAAAATCTTAAAAAAATTAAAATATTTTAAAAATATTTAAAAAAATTAAAATATTGATTTGAAATGGGTTTTGAAATGAGTTTTGAATTATGTGTTTGGTTATGAGTTTTGAAAAGTAATGATTATGTTTTAAATTGAGTTTTGAGAAATGGAGGTAGAATTATGATTTGAAAGCTCAAAACAAATAATACACTCAAATTAATGGGTAGAACTATAATTTGAAATCCTAACCAAACGAAGCCGAAATTTCTCTGTGAAAATGTTGAGGTACCCCAACTACTATGAAAATATTATGTCTTTCATCTTATAAAATCTTAATATCAAGGATTTTAAAAAAAAAAATTCTCCTTTTTGAATTACAAAAATATAGTTGTTTTGATTGAAAATGAAAAAATTATAAAAAGTCACATTATTATGTATGAAAATTTTGTAAAAAAAATTTAGTGCAATAGTGATACCACATCATCATTTAAATGTAAACATAGTTAACCCTAATATGAAAATGTGGAATTATTGAATTGTTAATTATAATTGACAAGTGAAATTAACCCTTCATGTGATATTTTACTATTGATTAGTGACACCATATATCGATAATGATATTATATAATCTATCATAAAACTTATAAGATTATTTTGCATGGCCTATAATACACTATTTACAAGTAATATTACATTTCTAATTCTAATCTTTCACAAGGTTAATTGTAAAAAAAATAAAAAATAAAATTTTATATTAAATATTTAAGATTTTGTACTTAATATTAATCAAAAAAAATTATTATATATTGTTATTGATTATGAGAAAAGAATTTCAAAATTATAATTAATAAGTGCCTACTTTGAACAGTTTTTCTCATAATTTGTCATAAACATTCAAGTACCAATTAGTTAACTATCTGCACCTGCTAGTGTGTTCCAATATAGTGGTGTAAATAATTTTAAACAATTATCTAAACAACTCTTGTTTGAAAAATGATGACATATTGTTGGTGTTTGTATATGTTAGTGAGCAATATTTTGAGATCATGTTCTGAATGATGACATGTTGCTAATTTTTTTTTGTTCCAAATGGAACCGAACTACATTTTAATAGTTCAGCCTGGTTTAATTTAGTCCAAGATTTTTATAGTTTGGTTTAATTTCAAACTTTATAAAATCGTAAATAATAACTTGGTTCTTGATTTATACCTAAATTGAACCACACTCACCCCTAGATATTACCTTTGGTACACTCAGATAGTTGAGCAAGGGATCAAAGTAAAGCATACAAATCAAAGGCTTAGGACTAAAACAAAAAATTCTCATAGCCCAAGAGCTGGCCAAGGCAACAAACAAGATGTAAAGTTAAAAGAGAATCATTATCATTATCATTATTATTATTATTATTATTATTATTATTTTGGGTGAGATCTAATTGAAGTGACAAGAAGAAACAGGGGATATAGTGACTTTTTTTATGACATTTTTTAAAAATGTCATAAAATTTGTCAAGATTTTTTAAATACCAAAAAAATTAAGGGTAAATTATCAATGTCTTAATTGTTGGATTTAATTCCCATCAAATCCTATTAAAAATAAGTCCTAATAAATTGTTACTAAAAATAATTTTTTTGTGACGATTTTTTACATATGTCGTTAAAAATTGATAATTAGTGACTTTTTTTTCACAATTTTTATAAATTATAGTTAAAACTTACAATCAGTAATGTTTTTCTGTGACAAATGTTTCAAATCGTTTTAAATTAAAAATTAGTGACATTTTTTATGATGATTTTTTTAAAATTATCACTAAAACTTATAAGTAATGACATTTTTTGTGATAAAAATTTTAAACTATCATTAAAAATTAATAATTAGTGATGATTTTTAATAATATTTGATAAAAAATATTATTAATTATTATAAAGCCTATTAAATAATAAATTCATCTATTAATACCTAGCTATAAGTTTTCAAAAATTAAACTATACCCACTATTAGAAAACAATGGTTAACGTCATGCCGTTAAAATAAGATTATTAAATTATTTATTATTTCTTTTCTTTTAAAGTAGTTGTACTTGTAGGGAATTCAAATCAATTAAAAACAAAAAAATTTCTATTTTGATTGAACAGAGGTGTGACTTTAGAAAGAGAGAGAAATCGAGGCCTTGGATATTCGAGTGTGGTATTAGTGTCTCTGATCATGTACAGGACAGGCAGGCGGCGTTGGATGTGGATCGTTGGAAACGGTGAGTAGAAGCTCAACGATGAAGAGACGTGGATCTTTTTCTCGAATCTACTCTCTCTTTGATCAGATCTGTTTTCTCTCTCTCTCTGATCAGCTAGTATGGTAATATCAGATCTGCTCTGTCTCTCTCTCTAGTCCATTATTTTGCCTTTTTTAGGAATCTCATTATGCCATTTTCTTTCTTTCTAACTCTCCTAATAATCATTTCAGTGTAGTTCCCATGTAAATTGATAAACTACTATTTTTCACTTCTTGCAATTGCTTGGAAAGAAAAAATGTGATTTACACCCATATCAACCAACTATATGTAGATGATCTAGCTTTTGATTTTGTGAAGCTGTAAGATATTATCTTAAAAAGATCATTCTGCATCTTAAAGTGTTTTGTGGTTTCTAACATTGGTCATTCAACTCTTGGTTTATTTTTTATTTTTTGTTGAGTTACCTAGATCATGGTCCATCAAAAAAGGAGGAAAAAGACACCCTTTGATGGCTTGAAGTTTATTCTATTTAATCTTGTTACTTATGCAGTCCATTTAATATGCTTTATGCTTGTCACTAGTATATTTTGATAGAATTCCTGTTTGGGATAAAAAAAAGGGTCATATGTTTGAGGTGTATTTATTCTGGACATCTATATTCTTGACAGTATTCATGATAGTTAGATATACACTGTTTGATTTTATTTTTAATTTATTTTAAATTTTTTATTGAATATAGGGTAGAGCAATGATATTCACACTCCACTTGTGAGAGGCTGAAAGACAAAAATTAGAGTGAAAAGTTTAAAAGAGAGTGGGAATATCATTTCTATTAATGCTTTACTGAACATGATGAACATGGTTGGTTTTTATTGTATTGCATACTTGCTCATATTTTGTTTCAATGTCTATTTTTCTTTCAGCTTGAGATGCTCTGTAATTTGGCGATGTGGAGAAGAAAAATATGTTGTAAGAATCTTATTAAGTTACTCTCTTGGTTATTAATATCATAGTAAAAAAAGAACAAGAGGTTGATTTCTTTGTTGTTTATTCTTTCTGCAGCAGCGTGACTATTAGGTTAATAACCACATATGTGGTTGGACTTGGCCTTGGGGAGGTGATAGTGACTGCTTGGGGAGTTAATAGTGACTGTAATGTGATTGATTTCTTTTTTTAATTTAAAATTCATCTATAGTGGCTTCAAGTTGCTTGGTCATTAATCTTTGTTTAAGGAGTATTAATTAATGTTTGGGATTTCTTATTTTATAAGTTGAGAGAGATTCTGTACTTGTTGAGACAAAGCCTTCTATGTTAAAAGGACTAAATCTCTGTAAATGAGTAAATAGTTGATTATGAAATTTTCAATGTGACATTTTATTCATGTTACTTGTTTTTCTTCTTTAAATGCATGTTCAAATATCAAAGAACGGGAAGAAAAAGAAGTAGATCGAACACTTCTTCTTATTGAAGTGTTACTGAGGTGTCTCTCTCTCTCTCTCTCTAAATCTTTGTAATGTTACTGTGGATCTTCACTGAGCTTGTTCTGATGAATGTTTTGTGGGCATGTGTAATTTGTTGATCTTTTATTGTTGTTGAGTTGGATCTAGTAGTTTTGCTTTGTCTGTTGAAAAGCCCTAATGCACTATTTGGGTGCTGAGCTATGAAGCATGGGTACTTCAAAAATGGTGTTGTATGAGTATCGGGTACTTATCGGGTGTGGGTACTTGTACTGGTACAGATGCACACGTACTAGGTATGGTGAATATATGCTGGTTACGTACGACAAATACGTTTGGGTACGTTTTGGGTATGGTGGGGTGAAAAATTAAATTTTCTTATATATTAAGGGTACTGGAGCAAATTTTGTGGGTAATTAAGAAAAAATTATAAATTTAGGGGTTATTTTGTAATAATCAAAACATAAACAAATTAGGTTTATGTTATACGCAACCAGCAACAACTCTTTGACTACGAAGAAGACGAAGACGGCTTTGATTTTTCAGTAGCAAAGTTGGTTCAATTTTTTAGCTGTTCTTCGATTTTTCAATAGCAACTGTGATTCGATTTTCAGCTATTCTTCAACTTTTCGCAGCAATTTTTCATAGAGGTAGGTACTTGATCTATTTTTCTTCGATTCTCCCTCTTCTTCAATTCTCCCTCTTCTTTCCTTCTCCTTCTTTTTCGATCTGTTCTTCTTTGATTCTCCATCTTCATCGATTCTCCTTCTTTTTGGATCCGTTTTATATATGCATTTTCATTTTTTTGTGTGCAGCTGCTAGAATTTGTTGTAACCTTTATTATTCTTCTTTCTTCGAAAATTATTAGGTAATTTGTTTCCAACACCCTTTACCTATGAGTCATGGCTTTGCTTTATTTAGCATCCTGTTTTAGACAATCAAAAAAGAAAAAGAAAGAATTATAAAACTTTTTTTAGACAAGTTGATGTAGTTATCTTTTATTTTTGTTTAGTTTGTTTTTGGCATGAAACTCATTTTTCTAATTTATTCTATGTGATGACATTCAAATAGCTCATGGACTTACTTTAGTATTGTTGGTATTGTTGAAGAATGATTTATTTGGTTTTGTAATTTCTCTTTTTAATTATGTTATTAAACATCGATTTGTATGTTAGATGTTTAGTTTAAAAAAAAAAAATTTTGGCGTACCCCAGCCATACACATACCCTACTTTTTAAAGAATTTGCTCTATCGGCATACCCGCACCCCGTATCCGTACTCACACCTGTGCTTCCTAGGTGTTGAGAATATACCATGCTGAACTGTATGGGGTTTGGTTTAGTTTGACAAGACAGTATAGAACCTTGGAATTTCAATGTTTATATCTTTATGGAGTAGTCATTGAGGTTGATTGCTTGACAGAATTTTGGTTGTTATATGCATTGGGCATTAAGGACTACAAACCTCTCTGATATGTGAACAAAAGGAACTTTACCTTGTTAAGAGCAATTTTCAGAAATCTTTTTATGTTTTTCTTTTTATTTTGCTTAAAAGTGATTTGTCATGAAGGCAAGTGGATTTCATTGCCATAACATTTTTTTAGCAGTTTCTCATATGAATTTCTAGATAATAGAAGTTTCATCAGTTTGTTTGTTTGTTTAGGAAAGCTTACAAGTTAATAGAGGGTTCTTGCTTAAAAAAAATATGGTTGTCTTTGTCTGGGTAACGTAGGTCGGCTAATATTTCTAGGAAAGGGCGATGACACCCAGGAACCAACACAGGTAGAATTGAGAGTTGGCTATTACTGAAAGTAGGGTCGGAGCTATGAGCAACTAAAAAATTCACACCGAGACTTTCTTTGACATTTGTAATTATATTCTCTCATTGCCTTATAAGGGGTAGTTGCTGATTCATTTTTGGGTCATTTATGATGTTTTGTCAATTCATCCCATTGGTTGTTTTAGTAATTGAGCCAACGCTTGGCATTATCCTTCATCATCTTGTTCTAATATTTGGATTTAAAATTTTTCTTTCTGCCTCAATACTTCAATTTTGATGTATTGTGCTATTTCTTTGCTTTATTTTGAAGTGTTCAATTTTGATATAATGTGGCCCTGTGTTCTTCCTCAAAAATAAATAAATAAATGGCATTTTTTGTAAAAACACGTCGTTAAATGATGTAATCATGACATCAAACCTAAAAAAGACAAAAAAAAATGAAAACATGTCGTTTTTGTAAAAACTATAGCTAAATGACGTAATCGTGAGATAATATGTTATTTGTGACAGAAATAAATTAACAGGTGTTAAGCTATTGCAACGTTTAAAAAAATGTTGCCTATAAGTATTAGCGACGTTTTAAAAACGTCGTAAAGCTTTGATGATGGTCGCATTAATGATGAAAAAAATAAACATTGCCATAACCTATTATGGCGTTTTTCAAGCCTATAGCGCCGCTTATGAAATGCCACTGATGTTGAATTTTCCTGCAATGTGAACTGAATGATTTGGTTAATACATGAAATGGGGAGTGAGGACAATGTTGATGGCTGGGGAGGGAAAATGGTACAATTGCAATGTTATGAAGGACAAGGAGGAAGATGCGGCAACAATTGTTGTAAAGGGGAGAAGGGTTGGCTAGATAGGGTTAGGGTCCTTAGGGTTTTGGAAGTACACAGTGAAAATAAGGCATAAATGTATTGTTATTTTAATTTCACTTTAATTTAAAAAAAACGAGGTTGACTCTCAAAATTAGTGTGTTATACATAACGGAAGTTTATCGATAGTAATTTAGTCTAGAATGACATAAGAATTCTTTATTTATATTTAAATTATAAGGAGTAAAGTGTTTTGAGCGTAAATTATGGAAGGAAAGTGAACTTTTCCTAAGCTTTTAGTCTTGCTAATTATGGGATTAGATTGGCGACATTCGGTGAAACCTCTCTCAAACATTTATTTTAGTTTCAAGACATGCGATTGATAATTCTATTTACACCATCATTATAACTCCTTACATTCATAATTCTTTTCCTTTTTTTTTTAAATTACAATTTTATCATATTACCAAACAATCCCTTAAAACCTAACCCTAATTTCTAACCCACTCACCTTTTCACCACCCTCTCCACCGGCAACCCCAACTTCCATCTCTGGCGACCTCAGCTTCTATCTTCACCAACTTTGCCATCTTCGGCGACTAACCTCCAACTCATTCTCTTTCCCCGGTCAGACTGGTAACTCCCTTTTCCACTAGCTACCTTTCCCCCACATCTATTGGCAACACACCCCACCATCGTGACCAACCTCGCCACCATCATGACCTAGTTTCTCTGCCCCATTGCGAATAGCACCACCACAACTCAGCTCCACTCTCCACCGCCTAACGCAAACAATGCCACCACTTCGCCTCATTGCAAACAGCCTCGCCGTCTACCCTCATCATCACGACCAACCTCTTTGCCCTCTTTCACCACCAATAGAGCACGAGAGAGAGAGAGAGAGACCAAATCTGGAAAAGAAGAAAAAGAAGAAAAAAAGAGGAGGAAAGAGAGGGGGAATGAGGGTCTATAAGGCCTTAAATTTTTATTAATCGAATACATTACCAAATTTCTTTATTAATGTCCATTTTCAAGATATAATTGCGGAAGCAAATAACAATTAACAAACAATAACATTCTCTCTCGTATACAACGATGAAATGTTCAAATACAAAAATTACAACAAACACCCTTAGGCTTACATTGAAAAAAAATAAAACGAACAAATAAGTAAAAAGGGATTAACCCTCTTTGAACTGAGTTGGCATGCCGCCTACATGGGCTAGGTCCCATGGCCAATAAATAAAAGACATCTTGGTTTTGAACAATTCTTCAACGATTAACAACATGGGATGAACAATATGTCCAGTAGGAATCCCATTACCTCTAAACAATAGTAGTCAATAGAAAAATATGATCATGAATGCACAAGTGATAATTATATAAGTATTGTCATCTTTCTATATCAAAATATATGTACATAGATATATGTTTTCCAAAAGATTTCTTATTAAACCATTCAAGAAAACATTTCTCACTTTTCAAATCACCTTCAAGTATTCAAAAATTCTCTTTTACTTCATTCACCTTTAAAACCTGTACTCACACCATCATTTTTAGTAATTTCATGGTTAAAGAACTATACTAACGCTAGAACTACCAACAAGCCGAGTACCCATCACAATACCAAAACCAATTTAAACCTCAATATATAAATACTTCAATAACACAGTCTCAATGATAATTTCAGTACAAAAATTCATCAACAAGTATCTTAACAAATATACTTAGATCAACGATAAAATTTGAAACACATCAACACCCCGTGGTCTTGCCAAGCCCCACGTCATAACCCCATTTTATCGATGGCTAGCCAGAAGGAACACGGTACCTATGTATAGCCCAACCTACTCTACCGGTTGCCATCTGGAAGGAATGCATTACCCCTATATAGCATTGCTTGCTTTATCGGTCACTAGCCATAAGGAATGCATTACCTCTATATAGCATCAGCCCGCTTTATTGGTTGCTAGCCGGAAGGAACACGTTACCTCTATATAGCACAATCACATTTCCACAACACATGCATCTCAACTTTCCTTCCATTCATTCTCATTAACAATGCGATTACAGAAATTATACATAACACATAAGATTTCATTTCAACCTAGCTCACATAAATTTTACAACAAACAATACCATCCTTCACCGATAGCCAATAACAAAATCTCAAGACAAAGAAAACATAAATTCTCATAATCTCAATGTCCTTCACCTTTCCCAAGTTCAAGTAAACATTCACTTTATCCAATAACTTTTATAATTAATTACATTAATCCCACTTATCAACATAATCTATGTTCATGACAACTATTCATTTTCTATCTCTCTCATTTTACATTTAATTTCACCAATATGAATATAGCTCACTTAATCATTAGAAACACCCATTCTACTAATTTCTCAACCTTTTGTCATATCTAGGTTTCATAAACACTAATTAATCTCTCTCTCATTTCACAACTTCAATTCCGTGAATTTAGCTTAGATTCATCAACCGTCACAAACATAACTACTACTCAATTCCAAATTACTAATCAAGTAAATAAAATTAGGGCTTTTTATTTAACTTACCACAACCATATTCTATCAACAAAATACTTTCATAATCAACACCAAATACAAGATTAAACTCATTTAGTTCCAAACCCTAACCCTTATCTATATGCATTTTAAAATCTCTTCCCAAAACTACATTTTTCATGCAATAAAAACTATCATGTATCTATCTATAGCAAAGTATTGGAAAAAAGAGAGTAAAGAAATCCCTACGTCTTGAAGAGAGAGAAGAAAACTTGAAAATCCACCAAAAATGAAGAGACGATCCACTTAGATAAAAAAGTTCTCGCCGTACTCTACATTTTGGTATATGCAACTAGGATGGGATTCACTAAGAAGATGAAACCCAAGGTATAAAAGCGTGGGGCTCGGAAATGGAGGTGAGAGAGAGAAGAGAGAGCGAAAAGTGAAAGAGACTTGACCTAAAGAGTGACATTTAAATAGCTGATCCTGAACAGACCACTTGAGCGGTGAAACATGTGCTCCAGCATGAGAGACAGAAGACCGATCGAGCGGTAAAAGTTGCGCTTGAGTGATGATGACAAACTCCCAATATCTTAGACCGCGAAATGCACATACCACTTGAGCAGATAAACCTGTGCTCGAGCAAACATTTCAAACTCTCAGAATCTCAAGCTGTAGACCATTGTACTGGATGGTTCAAAAGACTGCTTGAGCACTCACTCTTGTGCTCTAGCTAAGAGAAAATTTTCAGAGTGCTAAAACCTTCCCACCTTAGGAAATTTCGTCTCCAAAATTAAAGATACATCCATACTCGAGGTGAGACAAACACAAAGCTCAGTACCACAAACACTCTCGAGTGACAAAATCAACAAGATAAAGAATAGTGAGTCACTCTCGACTCGTCTACTATAATAGAAAGAAGAATGTCAATCAAAATAGAGTTCCCCATTATGTATGGGTTTTCGGAGTAACGACTCTAACAAAGTAAGGCCACGGATGTCTCTATGACCCATATAACTCAATAGAGTCTACGAGACTAGACTTCAGTTAACGTGTTCCTCTTGCACCCAATACGCCAACCACTTTCCAACCGCATACAAACACTCAAACAACATCAGAGCGTTCAACACCTCGAACACCAAGGATAAAACACACTCACCACAAGAAACTCTCAGTCAACTCTCACAAAGAAAAAGGCTACTCTTATGAAGTAAGGTCCACAAAGATGACTTTTCGACACAAGAAGTCTCAACAATACTAGTCTTGTGACAACCCCGTCACATATTACACTCATATTTACTTAATTATGAATGCTAATTATGTGTTTAATGTGATTTTGTATGCATATCTATTGGTTGTTGGAATATTTGTTATGATTTTTGTTTCGAATTCGAAATTGAAGGCCTTAATGGCTTCAAAAACCAAAATTGATTAGTTTAATTAGAATGGCATAATCTTTAGAGCCTAATGGGAAGTTTGATTAGAATTTGATTCAGATTAAATTAATTAGACAAAATCAATTAGACATTAGTGTCATGAAACTGTATAATGATGTAATTGATTATCTTGGTTAACCATCTATTGAGTGCTATAGCTTTATTCAATGCTTATATTTGGTTTAGTATTTTTCTACTGGGCTGTGGCTCACCCTTTATGGGAACATCATTTTCAGGTTCAGTTGATAAGCTACCTCCACGGACTTAGCCTGGAAGGATATGGTGTTTGGGATTTTGAAGACTTGTCTTTAGTTATATGTTTTATTTTGTTATTTTTGAGATTTCATGTAAACATTCAAGCCTAGGGCTTAACTTGTAAATGAGTTAGTACTCATCCTTTTTGTGTCCAAGTGTTAGCTTGGAAAGATGTAAGCCCTTAGGGCATTTATTTTGATGTTTCAGGATGTTACAAGTAATGTCTTTCAATAAGAATACTCTGATGAATAACTCAAATGATTCGTCTTCTTTTATAAATGCATGTTAATGTTATGGTTATTATGGGTTTATTTTGAGGGTGTTACAGTAGGAAAAGAATTTAAGCCAAGATCATACATGCATGAAATTTTAAGCTTCAATTTAGCAAAATTATGAAGTTTTGAGCTAAAGTTTAGAATTGGTTTTCTATCCATGTTTTTGGAAGTATATTTAAGGTTAAGATCACGTCAGGCAAGGTTTTATACTTTGAACATGTGTTTTGAAGCTCAAATTTAGTTTTGGAAAACCTAGAATTCGACCGCACCGTTCTAGCAAAGAACTTGTTGCTCGAGCGCACATATCATGCATCCAGTAGTTTTGCAGTTGGCTCGAGCGACCAAGTGACCGCTCGAGCAACCTCAGTTTATTTTGCACCTTAGCTTGAGTGACCATCGAGCCTAGATTCGGACCATCCAGTACTTTTGTAAACTATGCAGTCCGCGAGCGACCACTTGTGTGCTCAAGCAAATTGCCCTGTTTCAACTTATTTTGAAAAGTCATATTATGTCTGTATTTGCATCCACTCTTCCTTCCAAGCATCCTTAGGCACGAAATAAGCCTCATGAATAACTTAGTAAGTAAGAATTGAATATAAAGGAATTAATCAAGAGAATGGTGACCTGATTAAGTAATGTGATCCAATGTGTGTATGTGTTTGTATGTTATGTAGGTTGATCCACGAAGTGAAGTCAACAACCAAATCACTATGAGTGATATCTTAGTAAAGATGTTTTCTTATATTCTATTTTCTGATTGTACCAACATGGTAAGCTTTTTTGCACTTATGATTTTGAAAATATGAATGAGCATTTTATCTATTTGATCAATAAGATATTTGTAAATGTAATTGACTATGTATAAATGTATTTGACAATCCCTTCTGAGATGTCTGATATGTGTTGACCAGATGGTCATTATACATCTGTAATGGATTGGACCCTAGGTCATTCCGTCATGTTATGATCTATTTTGTTCCTTTTTTTTGGCTATATGTTGGACCAAAGATCATTCTGTCATGTATCCGCTATGCAATGATTTTACTATAAGAATGATTTTATTTATGTAATAGAACTCATTTATATAATCTATTTACTATGATGTTATTCATTGAATTTTAGCTCTCTGTTATATATATGTATGTAGGTGAGTAGTGGGATACCCAACCTTAGAGAAGTTTTGTGTGTATCCAAGTTTTGTGGAGTCAGCTAAGGAGCACCTCATGGAAGAGGCTTTTGTCTTTTGATTTTTTGTTTTCTTTTGTTGGTCATGTTAGATTGAGTTGTACATAAGCTTTTGAGTTTTGAATGTTAATGACTTGTGAATGATCTATGGATATGTAATGTCTGTTTGACTGAATATGAGTGTAAGTTATTAATATATAAAATGTTTTTGTTCATGCCATATATGCACAAGTTCATTGGACAAATTCTATTATTCTACTTCCGCTTCTGGCCCCATGTAACTAAATATGATTTGAATTTTGTCTGAGACCATAAGTAATCTCATGATTACTGATCGGTTATGATCCAAACATCTAGGGACAGATTCGTTTCATGATAAGTTTATCCAAGAACTAGGTACACAAATACACACAAGTAATTCTATATTTACACCATTACTCAACTAAAAACAAAGTGCACAACTACAAGCTAGTAATTCAAGCGGAGCTCATTACACAGCATCTCCATGTAAGGTTAAACAATTGGCTAACCCACCTTGTATTGTGAAAATATATATATATATATATATATCACTACCAAAAATATCACTTTTTGCGTCTATTTTTTTTGCGACGGATTATTTGGCCGTCGCAAAAAAATTACTTTTTACATTAAAATATCATTTTACTTGACCCAATTGTGTTCTTAACCCAAACAATAATAAAAAAAAATAAAGAAAATAAAAATTTGTAAAACTTGCCCTGTGTCCCTTTTTTTCTTATTTCCCAAATCTGAACTCTCTCTCTCTCTCTCTCTCTCTCAAAATCTGTCTCTCACTCGACTCTCGTTTGAATCTCTAGTCTCTCTCGCTTGAATCTCACTGTTTCTCTCGCTCGACAGTGAAGATTTGAAGATTTGATCGGTTCATAATCTTCTGTTGATAAAAATTTGAAGATTTCAATCTACTGTTGATGAATATTTCGATCGATTCATAATCGAGATTCATAATCGGTAAGCCTAAGTACTTCTCTTTGTCTTTCTCTGTAATGTTTGACACATCTTCATCTATTCAACTATGTAGTGTTTGAGACATCTTCATCGATTCATCTTCATCGCTTGAATCTTACTCTCTGTAATGTTTGACACATCATCATTGATTAATATGTAATGTGTAAATTGAAAATGAATTACTCTCTGTAATGGTTGATTAATCTGCAATCTTCATCTTCATCGATTACTCTTTGTAATGGTTGATTAATCTATAATGTTGGAAGGTTGAATCCAACTCTCTGTCTCTCTCTGTAATCTAGGGTGTTTGTTTTGTGCCTAGTCGCTGAATTTCTGTGTTGATTTATTCTGAATTTCTGTGTTGATTTTGATCGTTCTTTAATCTGTGTTGTTGATTTATTAGGTGATTCATTTTGTTTTTGCTAATTTAAAGTTATACAGATAGATAGAGACATGATTTCGGTGATTGATCTTGTTTTTGCTAATTTGTTAGCTTATTTCTGGTGTTTTACCAGATTCTATGAATTAATATTAATCAAAAAATGATGAATGAATATTCTTAAATAACCATGGCAGTTAGTGAACTCCAGTTCAAATTTCCTCTCAAAATCTTCCCCAAAACACATCAGCACAATCTCCATAATTCTTTGTGATAGCTTTGTCATTTGGCTTCGGTACTCTCTCAGTATCTCACTAGCAAAAAGCAAGTACATACATAAATAATGAACGCAAGTTCAATAGAGGTGAAAGAAAATTTTTTGGGTAGGTAAGTGAAAGAAAATATTGAAAGGTAAGCATAAAAAACAAAATCATGTTATTCTGCTTCATTTCAAATGTGAAGTCTGCATTGACATTTATGCATAAAGGCATGAATAATCACATTTTGTGTACCTCAACAGATAATGCATTTTGTATAATCACATTTTGTATAGCTCAACAGATAATGCATTGACATATATGCATAAAGGCAGGAATAATACTTGAAATCTAGGAACTCTAAGAAAAGAACAAGTTTCAGAATTCATTTTGAATTGAAAGTATGAAACACACATACATACAGATATGAACCTCGTGACAGAGTTTATATATTTCTTAATATTTGAACTACATTACAAATTTAAAGAGAGAAGTCCTTTTAGAACTATCCAAACTTGAGTTCCTATGTTGACTCCTTTGACTAAGCAATCTCTGGATGATACTTATTTGTTTATTACTTACTTGTTCATTCATTTTCTTTGATTGATCAGTAACACAAGTTCACTGATATTAATATACTAGAATTGAATTTCTTCTCTTTGCTACTCAAATTCCACCCAAATGTTCCCATCTCAGACAGATGACCACAAATTGTGTTTGAAGATGAACTAAAACAGATGACCTTCAATAATAGAACATTACCTCTTTCCAGGTGCCTCCAGAAAAGGTCCCACAATTCCTTCAGTAGAGGAAGGCCCTACAGAGTTAAGTCTACGGCAAGTAGTTTCTTTTTCCAGTGTAATGCCATCACTTCAAGACCGAACATCTAAACACCCCAACATCCTAATATTTTTAAAAAATAAATAAAAATGATTCAAGATATTTAAAACTCTGTACTTCCCTCTGTTTCTTTAGAACCTCCTTATTTATATGTAGTAACATTCTCAATGCTCCAGATTGACCTGCCCCTTACTAATGAAAAACCATCTCTCAATATTTAAATAAATAATTAATTTAATTAATAATAATAATCAGAAATGAACATATCCAAGATGGGGATGTCGATTTTAAAATTAAAAACAAGTGATAAGCACAAACATGTTGAACAAAAATGGATAATGATGCTGACAAAAACCAACCATATTAAATTAACAGCTAAAAAACATCACTATTTTACATTGTCGGTGTAAATTTAACAGAAATCCAGCTATCTCTCCTATGATAGCACTTTACATAAGGACATTATTGCCACCCTGATTAGTGATTATAATGTAGAAAAATGGATACCGTAAGTGACCTGAATGCAACTGCGTGCAGCTTTCCTAAATTGTGTCAAAGAGGTCTGATCCATTAACTTGATCGTATATATAGCATTGCTCTCACATGCTTGATTTCACCTCATTTAATTCCAGATAATTTGGTGAGCCAAGAGGTAGTTTTGCAGATAGAAAAGGAAACTGCAAGCGCTGCAGCAGTTTGTAGCACAGGGAGCTTGTTTCCAGAATTAGACTCCATTTCTGTGGCAGCATTTGTAATTCAGGTCTGAGAAAGATCAAATATCAACGATGATAAACTATGCATATTTTACCTTGGTCATTGTATTTAATCCCACAATAGAATTGTTGATTTCTATAGGTCTGAGAAAGGGCTATAGAATTGCTGATTTCTATAGCCTCGGTTGAACTCATTGTAATTAATCCCACAATCAAACAGGGCTTCATATTTTACCTTGGTCATTGTATTTACTTCTTACTGCACTTGCAGTCAAGCTCGAATGTGAATCCTCATTTTGGTTCTCAAAACTTGAGATTAATAATGTAAACAATGACAACTGCTTTTAGGAAGTGAGATGATTCTATGTATGATGAACATAACAAATTAGGGCAAAAACATTGTTCCATGAATAGTGAGCAATCAACAATTCTATAGAAGTCTATAGAATCAGCAAGATGTTAGATTGATTTCATTTCTGGCCATACCGACTTTGTGGACTTTATTTCCTCAGTTAGCTAAGTAATCTGTTAGCTTAGTTTTAACTAGAAAGTTTACTACTTATTACTTAACCTAGAGCACCTTAACAAAACATAGAAAAAGCCAGTGGGGATTGGGACAAATCAGTTAAGTTGGGTTCATACACCTCTGCTATTTTGATATTTCCTTGATTTTAGTGAGGTAAACATATGTCTGATTCTATTTTGAAACTTCAGCATACATGTCAAGCAAGGGCTTTTTTGATTTCTCTTAAGCTCCTATGTCAATTACCCAAGTAGACAAATATGATCATCTTGTTGGTGTAACCAAATTGCTTTTATAGTTCCATGGTTGCATACCTTGCTCTTAGTTTATCATTCTCTTCTGAATTCTCATAGTAGGACTTTTGCATATTATCTAGTGATAGTTCTTGCAGCACCTTTGTTTTACAGCATGGTTGCGAAGATTTTGCTCTTCCATTCTTCATATATTTTCTTGGTCCTTACAATCTTAATCATTCTAGTCAGCCAAACAGTACCATCATTATTTTCCCTCTCAACCTTACGCATTGGCTTTGAGCTTTGGGCCTTTCTTCTTGGAATGTTATATGACACATTTTCAATCCCAGCCATGCTTGTAAAGAAGATTAAAATAAAATGCATGCAGTGATAATTTGTTAGATCAATTAAGATTGCCAAAGTACAAAACTGATCAACTTTCACTACTAGAAATATGACTTTTTGCGTCTATTTTTTTGCGACCGATTATTTAACCGTAGCAAAAAATCACTTTTTACACCAAAATCTAATTTTACTTAGGCTCCACACGCGTTATTTTCCAAAATCTAATTTTACTTAAACTCCACACGCGTTATTTCCCAATGATGTCTCCATTTCGCGCTCTCTTCAGCTGAAGAGACCTCCAACGGTATCTCTCTCTCTCTCCACTCTCTCTCGCTCGACTCTCTCTTTTTATTCTCCACTCATAATTTTATTGTTCATTTGAAAATTTCAATCAATTGTTGATAAAGATTTGAAGATTTCGATCGATTCATATTCGGTAAGCCTAATTTCTAAGAATGAATCCAACTCTCTCTGTCTCCCCTCCGCTGGGCCTCTTCTCCGTCACGGATGCTTCTCTTTCTCTTTCTCGCTAAAGTCGACTATGGAGACCTCCAATTTTTCAATTCTAGGGTTTAATAGAGTATTTATTTTCCAATTCCTGAGATTTCTGGTGTGAAGCGGAGGTCTCGCAGCGCCTCCTCGAAGATTCTCACTATAACGATCTAAAATCTACGTTTGACTGCATCTTCGATCGGTTCGTTGATGTCAACTTCGTTGGCGCTGTGTGCTTGAAGGTATGTCGCAATGAATTGGCGAATGAGGTTCGCGTTGAGTATAAAGAGTTCAAGACTGATGTCACGGTGTTTTTCCTTGCTATTCATGCTGGAACTGTGACTTTCGTCAGGAAACTACTGGTAATGTGATTTTGGTCTTTGATTTTGATTGTAACTGTTTGATCAACTACTTGTTTCTTGCTCTGTTCTATATCACATAAGTCATTTTTGATTTCATTCTACTTATTTTGAAGTGTTTCATATGTTAAAAATGCTAAGTGTTCGATGTGTTCGTTTACATGTTTGTTTATCTGCATTTTGTTGATCTTTACTTCTCTGTTCTTTGTTTCAATCTCTTCTTGTTTTTTGTTTGAATCTCTCATTTTTTCTCACTCTCTGCTTTTATTTGAAATTATTTATGAAAACAAATTGATGTGAATGCTTTTCTAATATGTACCTTCTTAGAAGAGAGGGAGTATGTCCGACGTGTGTTGGACACAAACACGTCACCTTCTTAGAAGTGTCAATGGTTTTCTAATATGTACCTTTGGAATGGGTGAATTATCCTATTTGACATTTACTGGTTGCTTTCTAGAGTCACATTTTTCCTTCTAATTGTGGTTTTGAAACTATCTCTAATGACATAGGGAGCCAAATGGTCAGTGCAATGGCACATTTGTTTTGTAATGTAGTTTAATACATCTTTCTTTCCTGAACTCCCGAGTCTTTGACAATGACAATTTTCTCCCTTTTATAGAACAGGTCAAATTTTTTGTCTCATTAGGAGGACCTCATACTGGTACAGCTTCTATTCCTCTTTGTGGTGTAAGTGCGGTTATAATCTCTTTGTTATTATCGCATCAAACTCAACAATATTTAAAATTCCTTCAGATACGAAGTGCGGAGAGGGTATAGGGCAATGTAGGAAGGGAGTAATAAGTTGGAGATTTATGTGTAACTTGATGGATTCTAGTACAAGTAGGGGATGGCATATTATGATTATCCCAATTTTGCTGAGAAAGAACAGGGTATAAAGAGGGTATGGCACCATTTGAAGTTTACTTATCTATATAAAAAGAAATAGTTCTAAGGGTGAGTGTCTTATTATTCTCTTTTAAATTTCAATTCAGACTTTTAGGGCAAACAACACATCTGATGAGAACTTTAAATCTCTTTGGCGGAGAGTGTAACTAAATCCTAGCGTTCTATAACTCAAAATCAAACACATAAGCCTGTTGTCGGTTTGGATTCAAATAAACGTTATAACATTGTAATAATTTTTAATTTGAAACCTAATTTTTTGCTTTTGCAGTCTGGCAGAGGTCTACAGTGCCGATGTCCAAGTATACATCTCTCGAACTTGATTCAGTTATACAACTTTACTAGTGTTGGAAAACTTTCTTACATGTGAACTTCTGAAGAGAAGATTGGTTGTATGCTTCTCTTCACTTCTTGCAATTTTAAATCTTATTATGTTCTCTAATGAGACTTCATGCACTGGATTTTAATTTGTGGGTTGCAGGCTCACTTGGCCCCTAGTGGTTACCTTAAACTACCAAATGTGAGTAATCTTTATTCTCTATCTACAGATGTTATGTGTATGTTTAGAGATGGTGGTTGGAAGGCCCACTAACTAAGTTACATGGACACCTTAAAATAAATCAAATACTCTTATCGGACACCCGACATTTGGATAAGGGTGTAAGATATGTATAGGATACTTTTCATTGGACATTTATATATTTGTATTTAACACTATCATTATATGTATATATTGTTGTATAATTACTATAAAATGAATAAAATGTCTTTTTGACACTGTATGTTATATATAACATCATTTTATTTCACATAATAGATTAAAAATATAAAAATATGACCATTTTTTGCCATGTACATGTTTTCTCAAATATGAGGCTTGATGGGTTCCAACCTCTAGATACATACCCAAGTCCATGTAAGATAGTTTGGTAGGTTTGCTTTCAATAAAATATCTATGCATTTTCTAGATTCTCATTGCTTGATTTTTTATGTTTTTGAAATGATCGTTTCCATCTTTTATAATCAATTTCTGTCTATAATATTATAATGACCCCATTGTCTATTGTTCAATCCCATATGCTTGATATTCTATTATTATAATGACCCCACTTCACTCTTTGACTTCTGAAACTATTAATATTTTCGCAATCCTCCGCCTGGTCCTTCAGTTCATATACCAGTCGTTATTCCTTATTTTCATTTTGGACACTTTCATAAAGTTATACATTATCAATCTAGACCATTTCCGACGGTACTTGTAGTTTGTTCATTGCAAGACTAAACATAAAAACCAAGTTTTTAACAAATTTTATTATAGAACAAGATCACCGTTCAAGAATTTATATCATGTTGTTTGTTATTCTGATGTTTTAAGTATTGATTTGATTATTTTGTTGTTGAATGGTTAGGTTGTCTGGATCACTGGGGCAAGCCGTGGCATTGGTATGCGATTAATTACTGTTTTAGTAAACAAATTTATGTGTTTAACGTTTGATTTAGTAATGTTAAGTATTGACTTCATGGTTTGAATGCTGATAATTAGCTGTTTGAGGTATGCCTTGGAGCTCCTTTGATGAATTCAGGAGAATACTTGTTTTGTTTGTTAGAAAAATAGCATATGCCTATGTGAAATTATAGCTTTAAATTAAATTCATTTATGTGTATGTTGTGTGTATATATTCTTTCATTTTTCACTTAGCAGTTTCAATCTTCTTGAAATAGGTTTTATGTGCATAAACGACCAGGCCAAGTTCATTATACCAATATTGTTCATGTTTTAGGAATAGAAATTGTCAAACTGGGATAACTTTGGATGGTAGTGGGATCCTGTTCTGCACCGTGGTGTCTTTTTCCGAGGCAAACACCATAAATTTGTGGAATCTCATTGTTTTTTCTAGATGGTTGTTTCATTTGCTAGAAGGTTCTCTATTACATATAAATATTCGAGTTTTGAGCGTAATATGTAATTTTGGAATGACCACCTTTCAATTGCAACCAAGAAAAGGACTGACGACTTCTGGTGGAAAATTTTGAAATGCTTTGGGTTCTTATTGTTAACTTTTAATGCCCTGGTAACTTTTGTGCTTTACTGATTTTAAGATGATGCTTAATGTTTTGCAGGTGTGTACATTATCTCTTGATGAAACTTGGTCTTATGTTGAATCAAGTCTTTAAACTTGTTTAAATGGGTTAGGTGTTCAAGATTTTGGCCTTTTCCATATATTTTTTTAATCATAAAGAAAATAATTTGGAAGCATGAGATTTTATTTTTAGTTCCTTTTATCTTTTTCCAATAACTGACGCTTTGAGCTCTAGTTTTGGTTCTTTCACTCTAGGCATCTTTCTTCTTATTTGCCAAAGTGTTGTGTGAGTTTTTCCTACTTTGGAGCTTCATTTGTTCCATGTTTTAGCGAAAGCCTTATTTTTCTCTTTACTATTGGATGGCATGGGAGGTTCTTGCCAAACAACTTGCAAGTTTAGGTGTTAAGCTTATTATTTCTGCTCGAAATGAAGCTAAATTAGAGAGAGTCTTTCTGGTATGTCCTTCCACTACGAACTCGAATCCCTTTTGCTCTTATTTTTCTCTTTAAACCATTTTCTTGATATGTGGCTGGCATCTATGTAGAAAATTCAAGTGGTATAATTATATCATCACAAATTTTATATTATGAGATGGCTACAATGACTCATTTTGGAATATAAGGTTCGTGCATAACATGGGTTACTGCTAGTATATACATATTGATAAGTTTTAGTTTATGTTTCTAATGATTCCTTGCATTTCCATTGCTTTTTTTGCACCATATCCCTTTGGTTTTTGAAATGCTTTTAAATTAGTTCAATTTTTGAATGAATGATGAAAGCAAAAGTCTTGCTATCTAGAGTTTTGAACTGATTTAGAATTCAATGTGGTTGGTTTATTGGCCTAGTGTAAAGGTATCATGTGGCATTTACTGATATTATTTGTCAGTAGAGCTCGAAAGCATGGACTAGAAGGCTTACTGAAAATTGTTCATTTGTGGCACTTGGAACATTTAAAAGTTTGATTAATGAATTGTTCTTCAGATTATTGATAGAATCTTACTTAGACAGGGCAGAAAAGATCAAATCTTTCTTGTTTGTCTTTCAGGATGGAGTACATTTGTTGTCTACTGTTTATCTGTCTTATACTTAGGGATAAAATATTAAATTAGGGAGGCTTCTCCTGCTGGATGACCAGGAAACAAAATGGACAATAATTTTCTATAAGCATCATATGTTTCTATATGGAACCACTCTTGTTCTGTTTTGTAAATGGCATCTTGGTTGTTTTCTGGCTGTCTATTTTGATTTTCATAATTTCTTTGCAATGTTTGCTCTGCTTGAGGCTTTATATCTAAAGAAAGATCTAGAAATTGGGTAGTCTGTGTTTTGATCTATTCCTCTTCATAATGTATATTGATTAGGTGCAAGCTTGGATTTGAGGAACATATATCTCCACGGTAACAAATTGGAACTCAACCGGTACCTTGTACAGTGGTGAACACCAACATTGTAGATTTTGACTTTACTAGCATTCTATTTGGATTGTAATTTTTTCATAAAATTTTTTTTTCCAAGTTTTTAGTTGTAATGACTTTCACATATGGCTCAAATTTTGAGACTCAAATGGAATGCTTGATTAAATTACAATGTTATACGGTATGAATTCTTGTCACTGCTATTCCTAGAGTGCTTAACGTTACAAATTATTTATTTATTTATTTTATTATTATTATTATTTTTTGCGACAGTAACAAGATGATCGCCAAAAATCATGTTAGTGTTTTTTTTTGTTTTTTGCAAAATAGCGGTCGCTACAAGTAATTTAGGCGGTCGCAAATAATTTGCGACTGTTGCTTTGCTGTCGCAAAAAGTATTTGCCACCCTCATATTCGTGACCTCCATTTGCCGTCGCATGGGCCGTCGCAAAATGCCTTTTGCGACTGTTTTTTATTATTTGCGACAGTTTATAGCGGTCGCAAAAAGTACGTTTTTTAATAGTGCTTATAGTATTATGAATATGTTTAAGGTTACCTGTTTACTCTGTTGCTTGAGTAAAAATCTGACCTCCACTAATTAATATGTAGACGTGCTGTCCTGGAATAAAAGCACCTGATTTAGAAGAAGATGATAAATTCTATGAGGACTTCAATATGGATGAAGTTGACTTGAATATTGAGAACTATGAAGAAACATTTGGTGTAGCTCTTAATGATCCAGAACAACTGTTTGGTAATGATGGAATTGGTAGCTTGTTTGGAGTGAAGGACATGTCCGGTGCTGATTTGAACCATCGAGGCACATATGCAGCTGAGGTACTCTTGCTTTCTCTTATGTTGCTTAATCTTATCCTTATTATTCTCATCAGCTGTAATCGGCTCATTTGTTTGTTGTTTGTCTTTCATCTCTTTCTGCTTTACAATGTGTCACTGTCAATGCATAGTTCTAAAATCTTTGTCCCATTGAGCTGTGAGAAATGGAACTTTGTTCATAAATATTGCTTTCTTTCCTATCTACCAAATTTTGGTCAAATGGAATGTTCTTGGTGGATATGGTTTCTTTTGGTATATGCATGAGCTTTGTGCCCCCTAGTGACTACCTGTGGGACTTGAACCCATGACCTTTAGTCCATCAGGCTACCACCCTCGGGTGATAATGAAACTTGTCACTCAGTTCCAATATTTGACTGGTAAGTGCAACTTAGGTTTCCTGCACTTGAATTATAGTAGTGTTTGTATGAGTAAACCTTCCTTTGGAACCTCCATGGAAAAGCCCCCACCATAGCTTACTGTTACATCTCACAATTCTTGATGTTCAAATTGTGTCTTTGGCACTCCAATTACAGCTCCTTGCCTCCAAGATGTGAGTTCATGGAAATTCATGAGCTTGGGAAGCTAAAGTGGAGTTCCAGTGGGGCTATCCTATTTATAAACCAAGAGAATTTGTTAATAGCGCCAATATTTTGGAAAGTAAAAGATTTCTGGAATTGGGATGCAAATTATAATGGGCACTAATATTTAGGGTCCTGCTACGTTTCATGAAAATTGTCATGAAAACCATCTGCACCGTTGGATCATGAGACACATACCTGATCTAACGGTACAAATGGTTTTCATGACAGTTTTCATGAAAATTCTTCATGACACCTAGCATTTCCCTAATATTTAATATTGTTGGCCATGCATCTTGATTCTTTTTTTATCTGTGAGTGTGCGTTTGTTTTCAAAAAGTGCCCTGTGGTTTTCCGTTTGTCATTGGAGTGGAGTACGTTATGATTTCTTTGCATAAACACTTGAATGATTTTGCATGGATAGCACGAGGAAGCATTGAATTTCTGACATGATTATTGCTTGCCAAACTGACATAAACACCTCTCCTCTCCTTTCAACATCTGTCAATCACGTTCTAGCAAACATTTCACACTTGCATGTATGTCATCAAATATTTCTGCTGGAGTGTTTGAATAAATGCTTATGCTTCCTCTCATTGATGTACTACCGAAACCCCTTGTTATTTGTGAGTTTACATCTGATTTAAAATGCACTTATCATCAAATGTTGCTTGTTTTCCCCAGGCGTCATCAATTGGACTAGTTAAGTCATCTGCTAATTCCGTGATAAGCTCTAAAACTGATCCAAACCTTTGCTTTGCAATGCAAGCCCATTCCAGCATCTCATTTTTTGGTCTTGGCGTGGAGAGTAGTGCTGCAAATCATCAAGATTGGTGCTTCTCCAATGGTTCTCATGGGAAAGCCGCCTCCATTGTGTCCTGAAAGTTCATTCCCTTCAACTAGTAAGAGCAGCTCTGTTATGTGTTACATGGAAAAGAAGAAGACACGCAAGTAAGAGTAGAGCAGTTTTTCCCTTTTTACACTTCATTTAGGTTAAAAAAAGAAAAGAATATTGTGTGGACCTAGGAAGCATGGATGTGTATTTAATTCACGTTCAATTCTTTTTGATTGTTTAGTTCTTTGGTTTAATGGATAGTATATTTTCAGGTTTGTGATAGTTCCGAGGAAAGAAAAACAAGAAAGTGTAGAAGAAGTGTTAATGCGTGAATGTTGAGATTTTATTAAAGGAATAAATGGAAAATAATGCATGAATGTTGAGATTTTTACAAATATGTATTTACGTTTATTGTATATAATATTTGAATATATATATATATATATATCTATATTTATACGATTGTAGGTTTTTTTTTTTTGCGACGGTAAGAAGATGGTCGCTAATACATTGTAGGCATTTTTTAAATTCTTTTGCGACAGCAAAATATCAGTCGCTATAAGTAGGTTAGGCGGTCGCAAATAGTTTGTGACTGTTGTTTTGCGGTCGCAAAAAGTATTTGCCACCCCTATATTCGCAACCCTCATTTGCCGTCGCGTGGGCCGTCGGCTTATAGCGGTCGCAAAAAGTATTTTTTTTAGTAGTATATTTCTCATTTCCCTTGAAAATTCTTTCTTCATTTACCAGAGTAATCTTCTCAAATTTTCTCAAAAAGTGGATATACTCGCACCGCATTTATTAAAAGTTTCAAATTTTCATGTGAGGTCCAAAATCTTTACCAACATTTTCCGCAAATGATCACAAATGTTTATTTTAATTAGTCTATTTACTAAAATATTCCTGTTCCACTTTCTAAATTTAAATTTATTTGTAACCTCTGACAGATTTTTTTTTTTATAAAATAAATATTTTTGAAATTTTTTTGTTGAATTCTATCAAATAATATTCATGTTGAGTATGAAATTCTTTTATAAAAAAAATAAAATTTTACATTATAACAAAATTAGTCCTAATTTTTTAATTTTATCAATTTAAATCCCATTTGAAAATATTATGATTCAAATTGACAAAATTAAAAAATCGAAGTGTAATTTGTTACAAGGGTCAAACTTATCATTTTTTAAAAAAAAATAATTTTTCCAAAATTATATTGTTCTAAGTTTAACATTTAAATAATAAAATTCTACTACATCCACCATCTCAAACCATCACACATACTGTTACATCCACCATCTCAAACCATCACACATACTATTACATCTCCAGTGAAAATATTAAAGAAATAATTTATCAAAACAATGATAAGGATGATATTAGCAAAGTAAAATTTTATTATGTTAATCTTAGATTGAATAGTAAAATTCCACAACGACTATCACAATTCACCACACTCATTGTCATTATTACTATCACCAATAAATATATTTAAAAATAAATTTATCATTATCGAAACAGTAAAATACTAAGATTGTGTAAAATTTTAGAGTGTTAACCTTACCTAAACAGTAACAAAACAACTTCCGTCTAGCATCGTTGATGGAAATTTTTATACTCATTGTTATACAAAATAATTTTTATCAAAATTACCGATTATCACTAGATATATTAATTTTTTTTTATCAAAATAATAAAATAACAATATTAAAAAAATAAAATTTTAGCGTGTTAGTTTTTTTGATAATTCGATTTCAGCCTAATGGACCGACTAATCCAAGAGATCAATTCCACCGTTCACTGGTCGGGACTCCAATTAAAATTGAGGCAAAGCCCCATATGAACTGACCACAAAAAAATATTTATACTTAGCAGATTTTGAATCTGAGACCATGAAATGAATACACCCCAGACCCCATGCTTGGACCACCATGCCAATCTATTGGAGTTGATTTTAGTGTGCTAATAACATTAAAATTTCACCACCAGCATTACAAAACCATCACACACATTTTTTGAAATGGCAAATTACACCGGTAGTCCATATACTTTGTTACTTGTGTCATTTTAGTCCTTACAGTTTTAATTAGCTCAATTTTAACCTTTCATTTGAAATTTTGCCCTTTCATTTGAAATTTTGCATCAATTTGGTTTAATTGATAACGTCGTTAGGGTTTTTGACAAAAAACAAATCATTTAATTGGTTGAAATCAAGTTACTGAATTGATTAAGTTTCTAATTTTACTTCTAAAAGTATAACACATGATGCTCATGTGCACATTTATAATAAAAAAAATGCTACTAATTATAAATAATTGGATCAATTTAAGACAAAATATAAAAAATTAGGATTTAAAATTATAAGAATCAAAATAACATAATAGCCAAAGTATATGAACTAATAGTGTAATTTATCCTTTTTTAAACTGTCTAAATGGGTAAGAAAGCATGTCTGTCCACAACTTCTAAATATGTGAGATTATTTGGTATAGTTTATGTTGATCGTTTATTATAAAATTAAAAAAATTAATTTTTAAACATCGAGTGAAGAGTGCTTTCAATTTCTACTTTTGCATTATCAATTTTTAAACTTACTATTGCACCAAATAACACCTTTGATTAATTTACAATGTGTCCTTTAACTCTCAAAAAATCTAAACCAAGGGATCTTAGCCACTAAATTTTGTAACAGAGTCATTTCAATTTTGTGTGGTACTTTTCACCAAATTATCCATTAGATTGCTTGCAGTCCAAGATTTGGACTCGATCGGTCCAGTCTGAACTTTTGGGTTCATCATTGGTTTCATTTTGATTATCATTTATTTTTTAGGCCTATATGTGTAGAATATCTATGAAAAAATTGAATTAATCCAATAATGAAAATTATATGATTGAGAAAATTACATTATCCTCGCCTAAGCTTTTGAAAAAAATATAAAAAGACCTACAGTTTTAACATAATTACATCGACCTTTATTTTAGCAAAGCTAAAGCGATCTTGATTAGTGTACATGGTATGAAGATACAAAGATATAATGTAAACTATACATTTCAGTATAAAAGTGATGAAGATATATGGCAATATCATTTTTTTTATTCATATGATTAATAATTTGTGATACAAATGCAATTAAGTGTCATGTGAATTTGAACCTTCAGAGAGTCTAATGTAACATTTCTTTCTATGTTTGGTTCATTAGAATGAAAGTGAATAGAATGAAATGTTCATTCCTCATTTCATTTACAATATATTTTTTAACATTTCTTTAGTGAACTAAATATGATCATGAACATTTTGATAGAATAACTATTCTGGTCCACTTTAATTTTAATGAACTAAACCTACCTCATGTTACTAGACCTTTTAGATCCTGAACACAAATTAGTCTTCATATCTTCTTGTTTAAATCTTGCTTTTGTGCTGGTTTTTGTGCAGGCTGTTGTGTGGTATAGTTTGGGGGTGAAAAATGCTTCAAAAGTTAGTAGACTCCACCTGTCTATCTATCTGTCTTTTCTACCTACTGACAGAAAAGGAATGCAACCTAGAATGTAGGAAAATATGCAAAACGGTATAAAAGTAAAAGTTTTTAGAATGGTTTTAAACTAACTTGCTGAGTGTTCAAAGGTATAGAAATGGATGGTAGCAGGAGAGGTGACCCCTTGGAACTCTCAACACAAAGTATTCTCATTAAAAGATATAGAAATTAACAAATTCCTTTCCATTAATTGAAGAACAGCAGTTTACCAATTTATGGATGTTTTGTGATAATTTACCAATTTATGGGTGAAAACTGCTCAAAGGTGAAAGTTTTTCAAGAATTGTATGTACATGTTTCTATCACTACTCATTAGTTAATATGTTCAAAACATCAATGTGTCCATCATTTGACAAATTTAAGTCCAATTAGCAACCATGTCACAAAATTGAAACACGATGAAATTTATTGAAACTCAAATTTCAAAATTCTGGATGTCTAATGACACTAGGGTAATGCCCTTTTCTTTTTTTAAGAGAGCATCATTACCAAAAAAAAAAAGGAAAATAAAATCCGAACTAGGTGACTCATGCTACTTAGCCAATCATATGCTTAAGCCAAAGGCCAACAACATGCTACTTAGCCAATCATATGCTTAAGCCAAAGGCCAACAACCCCTAAAACACCTACTAAGACGGATGCAGAACAATGACCAAGATTGTAGTAGCAACTAGACAACTTTTCATAATGTTAGGATCCACAAAAAAAAAAAAAAAAAAAAAACAGACAGCAAGACACCAACTAGGATAACGAAGCTGAAAAACAAAAACAATGAGGACTCAACTACCTACACTAGCCAAACTGAGGCAGAACAATGACCAAGAATGCAATCCTGCCATATGAACTCATCCATCTTCCAAGTTGAATCAGTCCCTTTCATCATCCAAAGCTGAATCACCATTTACACCACTAAGAACAAACAGGAAGAGAGCAGAGCCATGTCAAAAGAATACTTGAAAATCCACAGTTGCCTAACCTAGCAAAGCACAAAAGTCCCTCACCTTTTAAAGGGAAGTGTAGGTTTTTGACTTCTTTCATCTTTAAGATTAAATCAGCAACTGTATAGCAAGGGATAATTCAATGTGCTTTTAGCCGAGTTGCAACTTTCTCTTTAATTAACTCCAAGACATTTTCCCAAGAAGCTTCACCATTATTAAAGACAAGGTTATTATTTCTGGTTTTCCAGATGGTCCAAAAAATTGTCATGGATGGGTTTAGCCTCCCATAAGAGCTTTTTGACATTCTTGAATTTGAATCCAAACCACAAATCAAGGCATTAACCGATGAGGAACAACCCATTTCATTACCCACCAAGACAAACAATCACCCCAAATTTCCAAGATCTCCTACAAAGTAACAAGAGATGACCCAATTGATTCTGAATCATTCCTACAAATATATCAGAGCCCAGAACAGGATTCATCTAGAGCATTCATTTTAACCAAAAAACAACAATTCTAAATGGGGCAATGCTTTGCCACATAAACTCTGTTGTAGGAATAATACAACCTCCAGATGAGGCAAACAGGTTACGTAAAGATTTTACTAGGAAGTTACCTGATGGATCACCCCTCCAAATTAATTGATCCATTGATTGGCATTAAGCTGATCAATCTGTGGCAGCATTTTCAATAACCTATGATGGCATTCCTCCTCCTCGTCCCATACAAACAAAGTCTTCCTATGTGAGGTACACATGTTATGAAATCATTAATGAGACCATCTTTGTTACATCAGACACCCATTTATCAAACAAAAAGAGAAATCTCATTCCATTTCCCCAATTTCAGTAGCACATTAATGGGGACATGTTCAGAAGAAGAAGAAAAAAACTACATTATCCTTTAAGCAATGAAATTATGAAATATCCCATCTCTTGTTGTACCAATTATACTTTTCAAAAATCACTCTTTTCCAAAGGGGATTTGGCTCAGATGCAAACCTCCACCACCACTTAATCAAGAGAGCTTCATTCTTAATTTTTAGATTAGAACTACCCAGAACCATAAATCTATGTAATGATTCTTTCATCATATGAGATTATGCTCACTGTAATTATAGTCGCAGGGTTAATATTCAATGTTTATTGGCTTGATTTGTTTTGACAAAAAAACTCGCATTAAACTTATGGTAGGCAGGGCTGAGGAGGTTGTTGAAAATTATAAAGTATTCTCTACTTTCCTTTGCCATTTCAGGCACAAAATTACTAATTTATGCAGTAACTTTGTTCATATGATTAAGTTTAGAAGGTGAAATATTCTCACCCATCTCTTTTAGAAAAAAAAATTCTCCAGGTGGACATCACCTCAGCAGAACTTGTAAGTCTTAGATACTTCAATCTTTAGTTTGCTCCTTCACTCACTCTCTCTCTCGGAAAAACTCAGTTGAATAACCTAAAAAGGACATCTAGCAATCATTGCTGCAAAATGTGAATCCCAAACATACAAGTTTTTTTTACCTACCTTTTTAGCCAAATAGCCAAAAAGTTACTAAATTAGCCTGTTCCCAAACGAGGCCTCAGATTATTTGATGAACAAAACTTCATTGTTTTTTTTGAAGTCAATATAAACCAAAGATCAAAAGTAAATACATAGTACAAGGAGCACACATGGGCAATACAAACAAGGATGGGAATTGTCTAAAGCAAGCAAAAGATGAGGACAATACCATTTAGCCAATCTAGGCCTTGTTTACATCTGACATGAACATATGCACAACAGACACAACATAAAGACCATGAGAAGATAGCAATAGCTGCACAGAAAGTATAGAAAGCCAAAGAAGCAACAACAGTAGCATCAGCATAAACCAGTCAATTTACCACTGAGCTTTTATATATGACACGTACAAAAGCAACAGCAGAAAATATAGTATGATAAAAGAAGCAACCCGATTTACCAAAAAAGCAAAAAAAAGAAAAAGAAAAAGCAACACGACCAGAAGCAAGGAAACAACAACAACAATACAGAATCCTCAAGCCACTGCATTTTTTAGGTCTTCAACAAGATGCAACATTTCTTTAAATTAGATGCAACATTTACTTCACTGGACGCAGCAAAAAATGATTGAAAGAGTTGATACCATCCTTTGGTAGCTCTTTTGGTTTCCCAAGAATAGCGGTAGTTGGGGCAAAACAGATAAATGAATGCATTGAACCTGGAAATGAAAACAATAACAACAATCACAAATAAACATTTGACAAGCATCTACCGAAACTTACACCTTGAACAACTTTTACTAAAACCTAAAAACACCACAGGGAAAATAATAATAATAATAATAATTGCTGAAAATTGAAAAGTAATTGGGTTAGTGACTGTCACAAAACGGAGATCAAACAACATATGTAGACGGAGCAAAAAGACACCAATTATACATGGTGAAAATACATAAATTCTAGGTAAGTAATCAATGGTCCGACCCAAAAATTAAAAAAGAAAAAGAAAGATATGGTTGATTATTGTGATTGGGCATGTGATCCTGATTATGTCTGGTTGTTAAAGTGAGAAAACAAATTACCATTCTGCAATATGATTTATATTTTTTATCAGAAAACAAAAAGAGTTTATGAATAACAATGTGAATCATTACAATCAATAAATAAACAAGGGGAAGGGATAATAAAGAACAGAAAAAAAATAGGCAGCATACAAAGCCACCTTAATTTCCGAACTAAAAATAAATAGACCCAAAACCCCTCTATGAAGAAGAATGCAGTGGTTAGTTGGCAAGAGACCAACACTGAGAACACTTGAAAACGGAATTCCCTTGTTTTTCACTATAATATATATATACATATGTATATATTTAAGAAATTAATTTGGCCTCTTCATCTTCAACCTTCATCAAGTTAGAGCATCTCTAATCCTTCACCAAAATTTTCATCTACTTTGATTCCAAATTTGAATAAAACCGGCTCTTTTGATTTGATATGAAATACTCCAATCCTTACATCAAAATCTTTTAAAAAATTCCGCTCTTGTCCCATTTTTTTCTTTTTATCAAATTTGATGGGGAAAAAAAAAATCATCTCAAATACTTCTTTTTTTAATTTTTTTCAATTTCAACCCATTAAATTCAATGTTTTCTTTGTGATTTTTTTTACATTTAGAAGGGAAAACCGTAATGATAAAAAATTAAGACTAAAATAAAATAAAAAAACATAGCCCAACCTCCCCTTATATATATATATATATATAAAAGTTTTGATAATTTAAATATATTTAAGTTTTGTATTTTGATAATTTTTTTTTAAATTAAAATATTGTTCTAAGAAATTGAATAGAATAAATCATTAGATATATGATAGAATTATGTGCTATGATATGTATTATTTTTTGATTTGTTATACACTTAATGATGTAGATTCCAATTCTATTATCATATTATTTTGGGGGAATTTATAAGACTTTTAACATTTCTTCTGAATTTATCATATTATTTAGTTTGGGTGATTTTTGAGTACCTGCTAGTTTTGATTGCTCATATTGGCCTTTCCCCTTCCTCTTCAAAGATGTATCTGCCTTCCATGAAGACTGCAGGAATGGGAGCTATGAGGGGCCAATATTGGCCTTTCCCCTTTTCACACCTCCGTTTCATTATTGGACATCCGTGGAATTCAAGTATCGAAAGCGAGGGAGGCAGCCCTCCTTGCTCGGGAAAAGATGCGAGCCTAGGGCAATTCATGAATTCAAGATCGGTGAGGTTTTGAATGGTCTCCATGGAAGAAGATATCTTCTCCAGATTTGGGAAATTCCTAATCCGCAGACGCGTCAAAGAGGTGGGCAGCAACATCCCATCTACTGGAAAGCTGGACACCGAATAATATTCTTCTTCTTCTTCTGATACGTTACTTGGGCCTCCAAGCCAGAGACTATTAAGAGAGGACAATCTGTGCAAACCCCACTTTGATAGGGGCTTACCAATCTTCATATTGGCGATTTGAAGAGAAACGAGGTTGGTGAGGAAATTCCCTTTCTCTAGAATGTAGGAGGAGACGATTCCTCCTCCTGCAGGCCAACCTTCTATCGCCAGAATTTCAAGGGAAGGGAGGAGGCTGTTGTTGAATAAACTAGGGACCGATTCTAGTTTTTTGCAATTCCTTATATTCAATAATGACAGTTTTGTTGGGGGGTGGTGGACCCATTCTTCCCGAAGGGACTCCAGATTATCACACCCGACTATCTGCAAGGACTCCAGATTAGAATCGTGCGCTGTCCACCCAGGTAAGGACCGCAGAGCTTTACATCCCCATATCCAAAGTTCTTTTAGGCTAGGCGGAAAGCCTGTCTCTGAAAAAGATACCAGACTTGGACACCCCCTGATACGCATCTCTCGAAGAGAAGTGAAGGTATGTAGCCACCGTGGCAGTTTCTCCAGCTTTTCACATTCCTCTATACTTAGATACTCAAGTCTCACCATCGAAGGCACTCCCTCTTGTTGATGTTGCCCTTCGTTTTCTACATCCTCGTCTTCTTCAAACAATGAAACAAGTTGATCACAACCATCAATTTGCAAACGTTGCAAGGCAAGGAGACTGTGTTGTAGTCCCGCCTCATTCTGCCACAGTGTTGTGAGTTCTTTACAACTATAAATCTGCAATTCTTTGAGTCCTTTAAGCCCCTGGGTAAGCCATTTTGGCAATAATGCAAGTTTCTGAATCATCTCAATGCTCAAGGAAGTTACTGAACTCAGATGCTTAGACATTGCATTTGCCAACATCACTTCATCATCTATGCTTGGATTGCACAGGGACTCAGGGATTGAAACATTCCTAATATCTAAGCAAGTAAGGGAACTGGGTTCAAGCACGTTACATGTCTCAAGGAGCACTGGAAGGCTTGGAAGCCGAACATCACTCATGGACAGGGAGGTGAGTGACGGGAGAACAAGGCTAGAAGCTTCAACCAGCAGCTGCGGGCAATTTATAATCTCAAGAGTTTTGAGGCAAGGAAGATTACTCGGCAACATTCCCACAAGTTTGGGACATTGGGAAAAGATGCGAGCCTAGGGCAATCTCTGAATTCAAGTGCCAAAAGCGAGGGAGGCAGCCCTCCTTGCTCGGGAAAAGATGCGAGCCTAGGGCAATCTCTGAATTCAAGTGCCAAAAGCGAGGGAGGCAGCCCTCCTTGCTCGGGAAAAGATGCGAGCCTAGGGCAATCTCTGAATTCAAGTGCCAAAAGCGAGGGAGGCAGCCCTCCTTGCTCGGGAAAAGATGCGAGCCTAGGGCAATTTCTGAATACAAGATCGGTGAGGTTTTGAATGGTCTCCATGGAAGAAGATATCTTCTCCAGATTTGGGAAATGACAAATGACCAGACACATCAGAGAGGTGGGCAGCAACATCCCATCTACTGGAAAGCTGGACGCCGAATAATATTCTTCTTCTGATGATGATGATGATATGTTACTTGGGCCTGTAAGCCAGAGACTTTTAAGAGAGGAGAATCTGTGAAAACCCCACTCTGATAGGGGCTTACCAATCTTCATATACTGGATGCTAAGAAAAGTGAGGTTGGTGAGGAAATTCCCTTTCTCTAGAATGTAGGAGGAGACGATTCCTCCTCCTGCAGGCCAACTTTCTATCCCCAGATCTTTAAGGGAAGCGAGGAGGCTGTTGTTGCATAAACTAGGGACCAATTCTAGTTTTTTGCAATTGCTGATAAACAATGATGACAGTTTTGTTGGGGGGTGGTGGACCCATTCTTCCCGAAGGGACTCCAGATTATCACACCCACTTATCAACAACTCCTCCAGATTAGAATCGTGCGCTGTCCACCCAGGTAAGGACCGCAGAGCCTTACATGACCAAATCCGAAGTTCTCTTAGGCTAGGCGGAAAGCCTGTCTCTGAAAAAGATACCAGACTTGGACACCCACTGATATGCATCTCTCGAAGAGAAGTGAAGGAATGTAGCCCCCGTGGCAGTTTCTCCAGCTTTTCACAATCAGATATCTCTAGATACTCAAGTTGATGTTGCCCTTCGTTTTCTACATCCTCGTCTTCTTCAAACAATGAAACAAGTCGCGGACAACCATCAATTTCCAAACGTTGCAAGGCAAGGAGACTGTGTTGTAGTCCCACCTCATTCTGCCACAGTGTTGTGAGTTCTTTACAACTATAAATCTGCAATTCTTTGAGTCCTTTAAGCCCCTGGGTAAGCCATTTTGGCAATAATGCAAGTTTCTGAATCATCTCAATGCTCAAGGAAGTTACTGAACTCAGATGCTTAGACATTGCATTTGCCAACATCACTTCATCATCTATGCTTGGATTGCACAGGGACTCAGGGATTGAAACATTCCTAATATCTAAGCAAGTAAGGGAACTGGGTTCAAGCACGTTACATGTCTCAAGGAGCACTGGAAGGCTTGGAAGCCGAACATCACTCATGGACAGGGAGGTGAGTGACGGAAGAACAAGGCTAGAAGCTTCAACCAGCAGCTGCGGGCAATTTTTAATCTCAAGAGTTTTTAGGCAAGGAAGATTACTCGGCAACATTCCAACAAGTTTGGGACATTTTTCAATGGAGAGCGTACTAACACGAGTGAAGGTTTGAACTTCCTTGTCAATTCCAAAAATGTACCAATCCTCCCATTCTGACATATTCTCAAAACATAGTGTCTCGAGTAATGGAAAAGGTTTGGCGCAATGCTGCCCATAGAACTCACGACCCACATGCTTTACGGCACTCATTCCTTCAATGTGAAGGTCTTTCAAAGAGGGTAGTTGTCCAAGTGGCGGTAAGGAAGTGCAATTTTTACAATTTTGTAACTTCATGCACACCATATTGGAGAACAAAGGATCTCTTGTCCAAATTGGAAATCTCATACCATGGTAGCCTTTGATGTATAGCTCTTTCAGCTTCTTGTGAGGTTGTAGTATGTCAAGTACTTCTGTCTCAACCGTTTCATTTCGTAAACCATCCAAGCTCTCTCTACTCCATACCATTGTTAGCACATCTATACCTTGCTTGTCATTTAAACACACCCCTCTTGCATCTAGAGGATCAACCACATTTTCTATTCCCGATATGCAAAGTTTCCCTCCAAGATGAATCAAGTTCCCCAACTCACTTATCCGAAACCCATTGTCTTTCATAACAATAAAATTGGATAGTGTTTGGAGACTTGTCAACTTACCAATTCCTCGTGGCATTTCTTCTAAGGACTTTGAATCAATCATATCAAGATGACGTAGATTGATAAGGTTTCCCATGTCCGCAGGCAATTTCCTCAGTTTTGGACAACCTCTTAGCATCAAAGTTTGTAGATTGTATAGGGTACCTAATGATTCAGGTACTGTTTTGATATTGGTGTAGGAAAAGTTAAGATATCGCAAATGTTTGAAATCTCCAATTGATTTTGGAATAAGTTCGCCAATTTGATATCTATTCAAACTCAACACCCTTAAGCGTTTCATCTTTGGCAACACTTCAAGGGGAACCTTGCTTGTCAAATAAAAATGTCTATTTTTACTTAAGGACAATGGTAAGAAGGTCCTTACATTCTCGGCTTCATAAAAAGTTTCAAACTTTTTGATTGTGTCAAAGCTGCTTTGCATGTAAGATGAATGTCGAGCACTCTTCAATTTTCTACATTGCTCCTGATCCTTCAATTTATCCTTCGCCAATCTAAAACAAGTATATCCTGCAACTGACTGAGCCAAATCATTGATGAG
The DNA here is from genome assembly GCF_004153795.1 of Camellia sinensis. Lineage (NCBI taxonomy): Eukaryota > Viridiplantae > Streptophyta > Magnoliopsida > Ericales > Theaceae > Camellia > Camellia sinensis. The sequence goes on from NW_021025432.1 coordinate 307,179, forward strand.
GTCATGCATCACAAATTTCGAGCTTTCACCACCACTTGATGGTTGGAAAAAAGACCTCGACCGCAGTTCACGAAAGTATTCAACTCCTAAATCTTCCATTCGCTTCTGCCCATTTTGTTGCTGAAGAAGGCCTTCTGCCATCCACAAGAAGACTAACTCCTTCTCCTCAAATTCATAGTCCTTTGGCAGTATAGAGCAATATGCAAAGCACCGCTTCAAATGTACAGGGAGATGATGGTAGCTTAATCTCAAAGCTGGGGGAATTTCATTGCCTGGTTCAGTTAAATCCCATATTTTACTATTCAATACATTTTCCCACTCATTGTCTCTTTCTTTGTCTTGTAAAAGGTCACCGAGTGTCCTAGCAGCCAAAGGCAAACCTTTACATTTTCCCACAATTTCCCTACCAATACGCTCCAAATTTGGATTTGCATCCATGCTTCTATTCCCAAAGGCATGTTGTGCAAACACTGACCAACAATCATGTTCTGATAGAGGTCGTAACAAATGGTTTTGAACGGTTCCCATACTTGATGCAACATCTTCGACACGGGTTGTTACAATTATCTTACTTCCTGGGGCTCCATCATTAAAGGGGCTCTTCAAAACCTTCCAATCATTGTACTTCTTGTCCCAGACGTCATCTAAAACAATTAAAATCTTTTTTCCAACCAAATTTTGCTTTAGCTGAACTTGAACTTGATTCAATTCTTTAAATTCACAAGGCTTGAGAGTAATGGACTCAAGAATTACTTTTGAGATTCTCAAAATATCGAACTCATCAGAAACACAGACCCATGCTTTCAAATCAAAATTCTTGTTCACCACTTCATCATTGTATACCATCCGCGCAAGGGTGGTCTTGCCGAGCCCACCCATACCTACAATGGGAATTACGCCGACTTTGCTATCACTTGACTCACTGCTTAGGAGAAAATCAATTATCTCCTTTTTTTCCTCATCCCTGCCACATATGCGAGGTTCATGTATGAAGCATGTGGAGGGTGATCTATGCCGAGCCTTGGCAGATTCTCCTGCAACAATATTTTGTAAACCAAGCCCACGTCCTCCTTCAAAAATATTTTGCAATCTGGTAGTGATTTCCTCTATCTTGGAAGTATAACTCTTCGTAAAATCAGACAAAAGAGTTGTTGGATTGAATCTTGTATACCATTTGCGCTTCTTGGTGCTAGCTACTTGAGTCTCTGATGTCAACTTACACTGCAAAGCTTCAGTGTCAAATTCATCCAGTATGTCATCCATATCATAAGCCAGGTCTGTGAGTTCCTCCAGCCACATTTTCACAGCTCTATTTTCTATTTGTTTCCCCTCCGCATCAGCCAAGAATGCTTGAATTTTAGCTAATTCTCCACTCCATCTCTTGATGTGAGTATGAACTTGCTCCCGACGAGCAAACTTTAGTAGTTCAGTTGAGGCCAACTTCTCAAACAACACCTGAATGAAAGCAGCGAGAAAGATTTAGCCTATAGGCATTGTTTCCCTAGTGAAAATAAGGAAGCAAGAAACAATATTATATTCGTGGCATTTCTACTAAGGAATTTGAATCAATCATATCGAGATGACGTAGGTTGATAAGGTTTCCCATGTCTGCAGGCAATTTCCTCAGTTCTGGACAACCTCTTAGCATCAAAGTTTGTAGATTGTATAGGGTACCCAATGATTCAGGTACTGTTCTGATTCTCGTGTAGGAAAAGTTAAGATATCGCAAATGTTTCAAATCCCCAATTGATTTTGGAATAAGTTCGCCAATGTGATATCTATTCAAACTCAACACCCTTAAGCGTTTCATCTTTGGCAACAAATAAAGGGGAACATTGCTCGTCAAATAATAAGATTCATCTTTATCTAAAGAGAAGGGTAAGAAGGTCCTTAGACTCCTTACATTCTCGGCTTTATAAAAAGTTTCAAACTTTTTGATTGCATCAAATTCACTTTGCATGTAAGATGAATGTCGAGCACTCTTCAATTTTGTACATTGCTCCTGATCCTTCAATTTATCCTCCAATCCATATTCGTGATTGTAAGATCAGTGAGGTTGGTGAGGAAATTCCCTTTCTCCAGAATGTAGGAGGAGACGATTCCTCCTCCTGCAGGCCAACTTTCTATCTCCAGATCTTCAAGGGAAGCGAGGAGGCTGTTGTTGCATAAACTAGGGACCGATTCTAGTTTTTTGCAA
>NW_021025432.1:311064-359483 GCF_004153795.1 Camellia sinensis
TTAGGCTAGGCGGAAAGCCTGTCTCTGAAAAAGATACCAAACTTGGACACTCCCAGATAGACATCTCTCGAAGAGAAGTGAAGGTATGTAGCCCCCGTGGCAGTTTCTCCAGCTTTTCACAATTACGTATATCGAGATACTCAAGTCTCACAATGGAAGGCACTCCCTCTTGTTGATGTTGCCCTTCATTTTCTACATTCTTGTCTTCTTCAAAGAATGAAACAAGTTGCGTACAATCAGCAATTTTCAAACTTTGCAAGGTAAGGAGACTGTGTTGTAGTCCCGTCTCATTCTGCCACAGTGTTGTGAGTTCTTCACAACTAGAAATCTTCAATTCTTTGAGTCCTTTAAGCCCCTGGGTAAGCCATTTTGGCAATAATGCAAGTTTCTGAATTTTCTCAATGCTCAAGGAAGTTACTGAACTCAGATGCTTAGACATTGCATTTGCCAACATCACTTCATCATCTATGCTTGGATTGCACAGGGACTCAGGGATTGAAACATTTCTAATATTCAAGCAAGTAAGGGAACTGGGTTCAAGCACGTTACATGTCTCAAGGAGCACTGGAAGGCTTGGAAGCCGAACATCACTCATGGACAGGGAGGTGAGTGATGGGAGAACAAGGCTAGAAGCTTCAACCAGCAGCTGCCGGCAATTTTCAATCTCAAGAGTTTTTAGGCAAGGAAGATTGCTCGGCAACATTCCCACAAGTTTGGGACATTCTTTGATGGAGAGATTACTAACACGAGTAAAACATTGACTTTCCTTGTCAATTCCAAAAGTGTACCAATCCTCCCATTCTGACATATTCTTAAAACTTAGAGTCTCGAGTAACGGAAAAGGTTTAGAACAATGCTCCCCATAGAACTCACAACGCACATGCTTTACACCACTCATTCCTTCAATGTGAAGGTCTTTCAAAGAGGGTAGTTGTCCAAGTGGCGGTAAGGAAGTGCAATTTTTACAATTTTGTAACTTCATGCACACCATATTGGAGAACAAAGGATCTCCTATCCAAGTTGGAAAACTCATACCATGGTAGCCTCTAATGTGTAGCTCTTTCAGCTTCTTGTGAGGTTTTAATATGTCAAGCACTTCTTTAACCATTTGATTTCGTAAACCATCCAAGCTCTCACTACTCCACACCATTGTTAGCACATCTATACCTTGCTTGTCATTTAAACACACCCCTCTTGCATCCAAAGGATCAACCACATTTTCTATACCCGATATGCTAAGTGTCCCTCCAAGATGAATCAAGTTCCCCAACTCTCTTATCCGAAACCCATTGTCTTTCATAACAATAAAATTGGATAGTGTTTGCAGACTTGTCAACTTACCAATTCCCCGTGGCATTTCTTCTAAGGAATTTGAACCAATCATATTGAGATGACGTAGGTTGATTAGGTTTCCCATATCCGCAGGCAATTTCTTCAATTCTGGACAATGTCTTAGCATCAAAGTTTGTAGATTGTATAGGGTACCTAATGATTCAGGTACTGTTTTGATATTGGTGTAGGAAAAGTTAAGATATCGCAAATGTTTCAAATCTCCAATTGATTTTGGAATAAGTTCGTCGCAAATGCGATATCTATTCAAACTCAACACCCTTAAGCGTTTCATCTTTGGCAACAGTTCAAGGGGAACCTTGCTTGTCAAATAACTTGTCAAATAACAATATCTATCTTCACTTAAGGACAATGGTAAGAAGGTCCTTACATTCTCGGCTTCATAAAAAGTTTCAAACTTTTTTATTGCATCATATTTGCTTTGCATGTAAGATGAATGTCGAGCACTCTTCCATTTTGGACATTGCTCCTGAGCCTTCAATTTATCCTCCAATCTAAAACAAGTATATCCTGCAACTGACTGAGCCAAATCATTGATGAAGTCATGCATCACAAATTTCGAGCCTTCACCACCACTTGATGGTTGGAAAAAAGACCTCGACCGCAGTTCACGAAAGTATTCAACTCCTAAATCTTCCATTCGCTTCTGTCCATTTTGTTGCTGAAGAAGGCCTTCTGCCATCCACAAGAAGACTAACTCCTCCTCCTCAAATTCATAGTCCTTTGGCAGTATAGAGCAATATGCAAAGCACCGCTTCAAATGTGCAGGGAGATGATGGTAGCTTAATCTCAAAGCTGGGGGAATTTCATTGCCTTGTTCAGTTAAATCCCATATTTTACTATTCAATACATTTTCCCACTCATTGTCTCTTTCTTTGTGTTGTAAAAGGTCACCGAGTGTCCTAGCAGCCAAAGGCAAACCTTTACATTTTCCCACAATTTCCCTACCAATACGCTCCAAATTTGGATTTGCATCCATGCTTCTATACCTAAAGGCATGTTGTGCAAACACTGACCAACAATCATGTTCTGATAGATGTCGTAACAAATGGTTTTGAACGGTTCCCATACTTGATGCAACATCTCCGTCACGGGTTGTTACAATTATCTTACTTCCTGGGGCTCCATCATTAAAGGGGCTCTTCAAAACCTTCCAATCATTGTACTTCTTGTCCCATACGTCATCTAAAACAATTAAAATCTTTTTTCCAACCAAATTTTGCTTTAGCTGAACTTGAACTTGATTCAAATCTTTAAATTCACAAGCCTTGTTAGTAATAGACTCAAGAATTACTCTTGAGATTCTGAAAATATCGAACTCATCAGAAACACAGACCCATGCTTTCAAATCAAAATTCTTTTTCACCACTTCATCGTTGTATACCATCCGTGCAAGGGTGGTCTTGCCGAGCCCACCCATACCTACAATGGGAATTACGCCGACTTTGCTATCACTTGACTCATTTCCTAGGAGAAAATCAATTATCTCCTCTTTTTCCTCATCCCTGCCACATATGCGAGGTTCATGTATGAAGTATGTGGAGGGTGATCTATGCCGAGCTTTGGCAGATTCTCCTGCAACAATATTTTGTAAACCAAGCCCACGTCCTCCTTCAAAAATATTTTGCAATCTGGTAGTGATTCCCTCTATCTTGGAAGTATAACTCTTTGTAAAATCAGACAAAAGAGTTGTTGGATTGAATCTTGTATACCATTTGCGCTTCTTGGTGCTAGCTACTTGAGTCTCTGATGTTAACTTACACTGCAAAGCTTCAGTGTCAAATTCATCCAGTATGTCATCCATATCATAAGCCAGGTCTGTGAGTTCCTCCAGCCACATTTTCACATATCTATTTTCTATTTGTTTCTCCTCCGCATCATCTAAGAATGCTCGAATTTCAGCTAGTTTTCTACTCCATTTCTCGAAGAGAGTATGAACCTGCTCCCGACCAGCAAACTTCAGTAGTACAGTTGAGACCAACTTCTCAGACAACCTCTGAATGAAAGTATCGAGAAAGATTTCGCCTATATGCATTGTTTCCCTGGTGAAAATAAGAAGCAAGAAACAATATTATGTAATATTATATTAGATTTCACCTATATGCCTTGTTTAATTCGATATTAAACAATCTGAATTTTTTGTGTGTGGTTGAGATTGTTCTGTCTTATTTAAAGTTGAATGTGGATCATTGATTGAAGGTTCAACTTAAGGATTAAACTAAGATGACTAAGGGAACTATTTATACATGGTGTGGGATTATTTTAAAGTGCAAAACACATTTTTGCAGTTGCTGCCGTGGGTATTCTCATCCTTGTGAGCTTTAAATCCTTTTCTTGACTTTACAACATAAATTTTAGAAAAATATTATAGGTTCTAAATTTTTTACTAAACAAATGACCAAATGTCTAACATAGGTGTGTAGTCCACATTTTTGTAGACCTCAGACCCATGAAAGATATTTTGTCATTTGTTTAGTAAAAAATTTGGTAATCTTAGCTTTACTCTAAATTCTAAGACTTCAAGTGTATTCTAAGCTTAATAGTGAGTTTTAACGGGGCGAAATCTTATGGATGTACTCCTTTTAGGGTGTGTATCATATATATTTTTTTATAAATTGACATAATTTTATCATAAAATTTCGTAATATCAATTATAAAATATGTAACCTCACCATAAATTAGCATAAAAAAATGTCTAAAATTTTGTGATTCATGTAACAAAAGTTTGTGACTTAGTTATGATATTTTTTGTTACACCAACCTTTTATGCTTTCGCTCAAGTTCCAATGTGGTACTTCTATTTGGTATTAAATTCATTAACAGAAATTAGGCTAAATTACCTTTTGCATCCTTGCAGTTTACGTAAAATCTCGCTTTAATCCCCTCCCCCTTTTTTAATTGTAACAATCAACCTTTTATATTTTTGGTCATGGTACAATAATTTTTTTTTTCCTCCTTTTTTTCTACTCTATTTTTCACGTTATTTTATTTTTCTACTATATTTTTAAAACTCATCACCACCAAACACCCCTTCCTTACGGCTCTCCATCCTTTGTTCTATCTCTTCAAATAAGATCACATTGAAACTTGATCGAAAGCATAAAGAGGGTACTTGTTACAATTAAAAAAACAATGACACTACATGTACTAATTAATATACAAACATATGTTATAATATTGTCACTTCAAAACTATAAACCCTCACCCATTATACAAACTACATAGACCCAAATCCTCTAAAATTATGTCATATCATCCGTTAGTTTACTAATTGGTGCGTATAGTTTTATTCTTAAAAAAATAAGGAACCAAAGTGAGATGAGGGGCTGTTTGGGATGTGTTATATAGGTGTATTTTTTGACTTTTTGACTAAAAAAGTAGAGAAAAAAAATATATGTTTAGGATAACTTTTTAACTTTTTATGAAAAATTGTGTAATAAAATATTATAGATGCACAATACATTGACCAAATTGTTGACTTTTGGGGTGTGCATGAATACATATTTTTTTAATGGGAATTTGTGGCTTGGGATGTGCCACGTCTCCTCACTTTGCTAAATTTATGTGCAAAGTATACTGACTGAACCTGTCAGATATAAAAAAATGAAAAATAAAAAAAATAGCTTCCCCAACACACTTATAGTATTGATTTTTTGATTTTTTTAATAACTTTTTAACTTTTGTAGTAGATCCCAAACAAGCACTCAATGTAATTTTTAATTTGGTTAAAAAAAAAAAAAAAAAAAAAAAAAATCATTTTATAAAAAAAAAAAAAAAAAAACCTTAGGTTTAGGTTTTGGCTTTTGCAACAAAATAATTATGAATTTTTACTTTTCTCAATTTAAACCCTAAATTTTTTATTTTTTTCAATCTAAACCATACTTATTTTCATTAAGTAAAACAAATCGAAAAAAAAATAGTATTTTTGTTATTAACCTCAATGTATATACATAAAATGACGGAAAAATAACATTTTAGTCATTAACTTCAATGTATGTATACATAAAATATTTAAAATAATATTTTCCATTCAATTTAATGGCTAAAATACTATTTTTTTTAATCAGTTTTACTTAATAAAAATAGAAAAACGATTTAGATTAAATACAAATTAAAAGTTTAGAGTTTAAATTGAGAAAATTAAAATTTTCATTTTTTTTAAAAATAATTGTTCCTTTTAATTTTGTTCGTGTGGATTGGTTTCTTATTAATTAAGAACGCATAGAAACTAATGCAATAAATTTTTACCATTTTTTTATTTCTTTCTTGCTTAGGTGAAAACACAACAGAAGCAAAGTATACAAAAATAGTGTAAGGCAGTTGTGACAATAGAAATTTTTGTAGGGGTAAATTACACTTTATATCAAATTTCATTTTGCTCTCTCTCTATATAAAATTATGACGGTCAATCCTTTGTATTTATAGCGATTCTGGTTTAGACCCGACCCATTTGATGTTTTTGAATCAGGGTTTTATTGTTGTATACGGTTGTTCATGTCCTATTTCATCTTACACTTCATTGAGTTTAGTTATCGTTGTGTTTTGGTTGCGTTTGGAACAGGTCAGGAGTTAGTTTTTCAAAATGGTTGTTGCCTAGATTTTGGCTTCTTCGCTCAAGCAACACTTCCTGCACTCGAGCGGTCTTTATGAACTTCCAATACTTTTGCAGGTCTGCAAAGATGCTGAAAGTTGGTATTTCTTCGCTCGAGTGGCCCTTCTTGCACTCGAGCGATGCTCGCTCGAGCGGTGCTTCTTGTGCTCGAGCGTGGGTCCTTTGTTTGCAAAACTTCTAGGAGTTTGTATTCTTCGCTTAAGCGACAAACTTCTTCGCTCGAACGGTTACATCTTTTGTATCTGGACGCTCGAGCGATACATTTTGCGCTCGAACGACCTGCGTGTATATCAGTTCGTAAAGTCACTTTTTTGAGTCACATTCTCACCTCTCTATAAACATTTCAAAACCTTATTTTCTCTCACTCTCTCTCTCAAACTCATTTATTTCACCCAAATACACCTAGATTCGTCGACCTTTTTACCCATGTCCCTTTGTTAAAAAGATAGAGCTCGATGAGGGCTTCATTCTAATTGGAGCAAAGTTGATCTTTGACGTCTTTGAGTCTCCTTCACTCTCTCTCGTATTCTAAGCTTGAGGTAATGATTCTTCACACTTTCTTTGAGTTTTAACTTAGTTATTTGCTATTTCTAAACAATATTATGATTTAAAAAATTTTGGAACAAATCTAAGGTTTTGGGTAAAAATCAAAAGAGGGGTTTTCAAATGGATTCTTGGAAATGATTTTGAAATTGTAAATGAAGATGAGTGGTGATAAAATAGTGTGTTCTTATCCTTGAGATTGATTCATAAAGAGAAAGAGGGTTTTGTTCTAAATGTCTCAAATGTTGATTTTGTATAAATACTGAAATTGATATTAAAATTGTGAAATTGATTGATATTAATGAGGATGGTGGAGTTAGATATGTATTATCACTCACATCTTGAAATTCGAAAAGTTTATTTTTATTGATAATTGTTTATCTGTTTAAAAATATCTATTTTGGACTATTGGTGGAGGATAGCTATGATTGTTGTAGAAATTGCATGAGAGTTAGGAAAATTGAAACTATTTTCTCATTTATTTGCATTGAGCATTATCTCACGCTTATACATTGGAAATGTTTATCATTTTGAGAAAAAATGGGTGAATTTGGGAAATAAGTGTTGTCTAGTTGAAACAAGTTGGCCTGAGTGTCTATGGTGAAAGTCTAAAAACCCGCGCGTATACATGGGTGTCAATCCCGCGAATGAAATTTTCATGAAATGACAGTAGTAGTGTTTGTATAGTCTACTTTTACATGGGTGCCGGTTTACGGTTTCCTACGAACGAAATTCCCATGAAAGGTTACATTTGTTTTGAAATCCCCAGAATGTGATTCACTGCTCTGCTTTCTATTGTAAAGGAAATGATTCACGAGTTGTGTTGTATCTTGGCATTGTATGGTTTTGAAAAAGATATAAAACGTTTTCGGCACGTGCATTGTATGTTCATTCACATTGTAGCTTTGTTAAGATTTATATATTATGTTAGATTATTTCTACTAGGCTTTGACTTACCTTATATAGGAAAACCATTTTCAAGTATTAATGATATGCCTCTGCCAACGTAGTAGCTTGGAAGGACTTGGAGCAAGTGCTTCTTTTGCTTATCTGTCATATTTGTTTTGTACAAGCCTGGGGCAATATTTGTATTGAACTCAGACTCACTTTTGTTGTGACCAAGCCTAGTCTTGGAAAATTGTAGCCTTTAGGGCATTTCTTATTTGCTTTAACTTTTATTTTATATTTTTCATTTATATCACATGTTATAGGTTTAGGGTTAGGACTTGTGAACATGTAGCTGCATGTGTTACCTCTTGTAAAACGGAACCATATGAAATGAAAGGGTATTTATCTTCAGAGAATCATGTATATCCATTGTTGTTATTTATTAATATTGTGGGTGGTTTATTGTATTTTTTTTTTTGGTGTTACAACTTGGTATCAGATCGTACTGAGTTTGAATACTTTGGGTATGTAGGAAGTGGTTCTTACCACAATCGGTTTATGTCGCTTGATAAAGATGTTTGTATGTTTTGTATGCTATGTGATAATGTGCTTACGTGATTATATAGATATGAGATTTAATTTCTAAGATATTGATTGGGTCTATGAGTTTTTAGAAGTCCTATTAGAAAAACACTTGATCACAACTATTTCTAATTGGAACTCTGGCATTGTCGCGGGACGATCATTATCTAGGGAGAAAATTTGAATGTGTTTATGTGACTATGTGCTTATATGGAGTGAATTATCTATTGTCCATCTCCTTAGGACGCGAGTAAGTTAGCTTCGCCACATTGTGAATGTGCTAATCTCTTTTGTTACCTTCATTAGGATGTCAGGACATGGACGTGGACGTGGTGGTAGGTGTGGTAGGCCTAGATGGCATGAGATGTCATTACCAAATGAAATTTCGGCACAAGAATAAGGAGTTGGTCAGGCCAGTGTGGCTAAACCAGTTGGTCAGTAGGCCATTGGTGCTTTGGCTCGTGAAATGGCCGGAGCTTTGCAGGAATCCATGGACATTCTCAGGGCTGAGAATCAAGTCCAGGCCCAAGTTACTAAAGCAGGGCCGCCATTCTTAAAGAGGAAGTTCTTCCTGTCTAATTCGGACAAGTTTTTGGGTGATCCTAAAGAGCCTTTGAAAGTAGATGAATGGCTCGCATAAATGATGAAGACATTAGATATGCTTGGCATCGAGGATGATGGGTTGAGGGTGACCTTGACATATTTCCAATTGAAGGGAGATGTGGATCAATGGTGGAAGTATGAGCGTGGGCGCATTGGATTGACTTGGGAGGCCTTTATCAACGCCTTCCAAGACAAGTTTTTGCCTCTTATTGTTAGGGAGAAATTGAGGGACCAATTCTTGAAGCTCAAGCAACTTAATTTGTCAGTAGCTGAGTTTGAGGCAGCTTTCACAAGCCTCTCTAGATTTGCACCCGAACTCGTGGTGACAAAGGAACGCCGTTTTATCGAGTTCGAGAAGAGGTTAAGGATCGGGCTTCTTTTTAAAGTAGCTAGGTCAATGATTAGGGATTACGAACGCCTTGTGGAGGTGGCGACTCATCTTGAGACCGTAGCTCAGGCAGAAGAGGAGCGGATGAGGGGCTCTAGGAGGTTCAAAGTGAGGTACAAGCTAGTAAGAGACAAAGGGGTTCTACCTCACAGCAATCCTAGGGAGCACAGTCTAAGCCACTTTTCCTATGCCGAGTTCAGGCTCATGGAGAGGTAGTTAGAGAGGTTTCACTTGTTTGAAGTGTGGCTAGTTGGGTCACAAATCTCTAGCTTTTTCGTAGAGAGAAGGAGGGCAATAGTCTGCACCGTCTTCGGCTCGTTCTCAAAGTTAGAGTCAAGGGAGAGGGCAGCCGCTTGCCTATTATCGATGTGGGCAATCAGGGCATATGAAGAGGTTTTGCCCTCAGTTGGATGACACGCCTAGTGCATCTAGTTCGAGACAGACATAGAGCCATCAGCCTACCTAGTTAGCACAAGCCTCAAGGACCAATCAAGGGCCCTCTTTGGCTCAATCCGTGCATCAGACTTATGCTCCAAAGGGTGAGCAGGTAGAACAGAGACTTACAGGGCGTGTGTATGCTGTTACCACGCCAGACTTAGTGCTAGCACCCTCGGTAGTACGGGGTAACTTTCTTGTTGTGTAATTCTATTGCTTATGTGTTAATTGATATGGGTGCATCCCATTTATTTATCTCGTCTACATTTGCATCGGCATTGGGATTAGAATTGGCTCGGTTAGCATTTCCACTTAGTGTAGAGTCACATGTCAGTGGTGAGATTGTATTGGAACAAGGGTGTTGGGGTTGTGAGATAGAGGTTGTGGGTCGTCGATTTACTTTTGCATTCATGTTGATTAACATGTCGAGTTTTGATATTACATTGGGTATGGACTGGTTGTCATCATATCGAGCTGTCATAGATTGTTACCGTCAAAGGGTTACTATATGTACCTCGAGTGGTAATTGTTTTTATTTCATGGGGTATAGAGTCGATAGAGCCTTATTACCTATGTGTGATCTGTGTGGTTGGGGTGAGCTTAGTCTCATTCTTGCTATATTCTTGGGTGTTGAGAGTGATATAGTCCGAGTTGAGTTACCGAGAGTAGTTTGTAAATACCCGGATGTCTTTCTCAATAATCTCAATAGTTTACCACCTCACCGCGAGATTGAGTTCTTTATTGATTTAGTACCTGGCACGACACTGATTTCTATGGCACCGTATAGATTTGCACCCGCTGAATTGAATGAGTTAAAGATTTAACTTCAGGAATTGCAAGATAAGGATTTTATTGGCCTTAGTACTTTACCTTGGGCAGCACCAGCTCTTTAAGGATGGCGTGTTGCGACTTTGTATCGATTACCACAAGTTGAACCGATTAAATGTTAAGAATAAGTACCCATTGCCTCATATGGATGATTTGTTTGACCAATTGAAGGGATCTTGTTGTTTTTCTAAGATATCCCTGAGATCGGGTTATCACCAATTGAAGGTAAGGGAGGAGGATATCCCAAAAACGGCATTCCATCGGTATAGCTACTATGAGTTCCTAGTGATGCCTTTTAGGTTAACCAATGCCCCTACCTTGTTCATGGACTTGATGAACCGAATCTTTCATGAGTTCTTAGACCGTTTTGTGGTTGTCTTTGTCGATGATATCCTAATTTACTCACCCTTTGAGGAGGAGCACGGGGAATACTTGCGAGTTGTGCTTCAGTTGCTATGAGCCCGCAAACTATATGCTAAGTTCGGGAAGTGTGAATTCTGATTGAAAGAAGTTAAGTTCCTTAGCCTTGTGGTATCTGGGGAATGAGTGACTGTAGACTCTTCTAAAATAGAAGCGGTGCAAGATTGGGAACAACCTAAAAACGCATTTGAGATTTATAGTTTCTTGGGATTAGCCAAGTACTACCATCGGTTTGTAAATGATTTCTTTAGTTTAGCCTCAACATTGACTAGACTGACGAGGAAAGGAATCAAATTTGTGTGGATTGGGACTTGTGAGAAGTCATTTCAAGAGCTTAAGGTTAGACTTACCACCACTCTAGTGTTGATTATTCCGGAGAGGGGTTTGGGTTATTCTGTGTATTGTGATGCGTCACAGGAAGGTTTGGGCTGTGTTCTAATGCAAGAGGGGAAGGTAGTAGCTTATGGCTCACGTCAGTTGAAAACACATGATATGAACTATCTAACCCATGACTTAGAACTAACAACTGCGATCTTTGCTTTGAAAATTTGGAGGCATTACATTTATGGTGAGAAGTTTGAGGTGTTTTCTGATCATAAGAGTTTGAAGTATCTATTTTCACAGAAAGATCGGAATTTGAGGCAGATGAGGTAGATGGAGTTTATGGAAGATTAGGACTTTGAATTACACTATCATCCGGGGAAGGCCAATGTTGTGGCCGATGCTTTGAGTAGAAAATCCATTAGCAGTGTAACGAGTATTGCCATTTACGAATAGAAGATGGTGGGTGCTATTGGCGAGTTTGACTTGCATCTTGGCGAGTCCGTCGAGTCGGCAGTTTTGTTTTCGATAGTTGCACAACTTACACTTGTGAGTCGAGTTATAAAAGTACATAGGGGTGCCCTTGAGGTAGATACCCACCAGGAAAAGATCTCTAGTGGAAAGGTAGAGAAGGGCTTGAACGAGTATTCTGACTCCAGTGTTAGATACCTTAACCGTCTTTTCGAGCTGGAGTCTTGTCGAGAGGAGGTACTCTGAGAGTTTCACCATTCACACCTCGTGGTACATCCAGGAGGCATAAAGATACATCACGACCTTAGTCGCCAATTTTGGTGGAAGGGGATGAAGAAGGATGTAGCCGTGTTTCTATCAAAGTGCCTTACTTGATATCAAGTGAAGGTCGAGCATCAGAGGCCAGCCGATTTGTTGCAACCCTTACTTATAGCAGCGTAGAAGTGGGAGCATGTCACGATGGACTTTGTTGTGGGTCTTCCGAGGACTTAACGGGGTAATGATGCCATTTGGATGGTAGTTGACCGATTGACCAATTCGGTGCACTTTGCACCCATGCGCACAAGTGACTTCATAAATTATCTAGCGGACCTCTACATTAGGGACATAGTTCGACTTCATGGGGTCCCTGTGACTATTGTCTCGGATAGATATCCATGTTTTACGAGTCAGTTGTGGCAGAGCCAGCAGAATGCGTTGGGCACTAGGTTGACTTTTAGTACCGCCTATCATCCTCAAACTAACGGGCAGTTAGAGCGTACTATTCAAATCTTAGAGGATATGCTTCCGGATTGCATTCTTGACTTTAAAGGATCGTGGGAGAGACGCTTGCCTTTAGTAAAGTTTTCCTATAACAACAGTTTCCAGTCGAGTATTGGTATGGCACCGTTTGAGGCCTTATATGGCCGACCATGTAGATCTTTTGTGTGTTAGGCCGAGGTGGATGATGCACCTATGATAGGTCCAGAGTTAGTCCAAGAAATGATGGAGAAAGTTGCACTTATCTGTAAGAAATTGGTTACGGCTCAGAGTCGTCAGAAAAGCTATGCCGACCGTAGGAGGAGACCGTTATCCTTTGAGGTGGGAGATCACGTCTTCTTGAAGACATCACCTAGACAAGGTTTGATGAGATCTGGGAAGAGTGGGAAATTTTCTTCTAGATTTATCGAGCATTTTAAGATCCTAGAACAGATTGGGAAGGTAGTTCACCGTTTAGCCTTACCGTCACAGCTTTCAGAGATTCATGACGTATTCCATATTTGTATGCTTCAGAAGTATGACTCGGATCCTTCATGTGCATTGGATTGGACTGAGTTAGAGGTTGACAAGGATGCCTCGTACGAGGAGAGACCGGTTAGAGTTTTAGATACTTAAGACCAAGTCTTGCAAGTTAAGACGATTCCTTTGGTAAAAGTGTTGTGGTGACACCACGGGATTGAGAAGGCCACTTGGGAGCGTGAGTTGGAAGTCTATGAGAAGTATCCGAACCTATTTGTTGATGCTTGAACATGTATTGAAAACTTTGTTATGTTAATGTAATATAAACATTGTATATGTTTTGGAAATGTGAATTATATATTTAGTATTGGAAACTTGTTTCTCATTATGATGAGAATGAATGACCGTTGGATGGGTCATGGTGATGGGTTGACTTGCTCTCATTATGGCAATTGGTTTAAACTTGATTTCATTGCTGATTCAAAATTTCGGGGACGAAATTCCTTAAGGTGGGAAGGTTATAACGATTCTAATTTAGACTTGACCCATTCAATGTTTTGGATCCGGATTTTATTGTTGTATATGGTTGTTCATTTCCTATATCATCTTACACTTCATTGAGTTTAGTTATCATTGTGTTTTGGTTGTGTTTAGAACAGGTCGGGAGTTAGTTTTTCAAAATGGTTATTGCCCAGATTTTGGCTCCTTTGCTCAAGCGACACTCCCTACGCTCGAGCGGTTTTTGTGACCTTCCAGTGCTTTTGCAAGTCTGCAAAGATACTGGAAGTTAGTATTCTTCGCTCAAGCGGTCCTTCTTGCGCTCAAGCAATGCTCGCTTCTTATGCTCAAGCGTAGGTCTTCTGTCTGCAAAACTTCTAGGAGATTGTATTCTTCGCTCGAGCGACAAACTTCTTCGCTCAAGCGGTTACATCTGTTATATGTGGACGCTTGAGCGACACATCTTGCCCTCGAGCGGCCTACGTGTATATCAGTTCGTAAAGTCACTTTTCTAAGTCACTTTTTCACCTCTCTCTCTCTCTCTAAACATTTCGAAACCTTATTTTCTCCCACTCTCTCTAAAACTCATTTATTTCACCGAAATACACCTAGATCTGTCGACATTTTCACCCGTGTCCCTTTGTTAAAAAGGTAGAGCTTGATGAGGGCTTTGTTCTAATCGGAACAAAGGTGATTTTTGACGTCTTTGAGTTTCCTTTGCTCTCACTCTTTCTCCTCTTCTAAGCTTGAGGTAGGGATTCTTCGCACTTTGTATGAGTTTTAATTTAGTTATTTGCTATTTCTCAACAATATTGTGATTTGGAAATTTTTGAAACAAATCTAGAGTTTTGGGTAAAAATCAAAAGAAGGGTTTTCAAATGGATTCTTGGAAATGGTTTTGAAATTGTAAATAAGGTTGAGTGATGATAAAATAGTGTGTTCTTATCCTTAGGATTGATTCATAAAGAGAAAGAGGGTTTTGTTCTAAATGTCTCAAATGTTGATTTTGTATAAATAATGGAATTGATATTGAAATTGTGAAACTGATTGATATTAATGAGGATGGTGGAGTTAGATATGTATTATCACTTACATCTTGAAATTCGAAAAGTTTATCTTTATTGATAATTGTTTATCTGTTTAAAAATATCTATTTTGGGTTATTGGTGGAGGATAGCTATGACTGTTGTAGAAATTTCATAAGAGTTAGGAAAATTGAAACTATTTTCTCATTCATTTGCATTGAGTATTATCTCACACTTATATATTGAAAATGTTTATCGTTTTGAGAAAAATGGGTGAATTTGGGAAATAAGTGTTGTCTGGTTAAAACAAGTTGGCCTGAGTATCTATGGTGAAAGTCTAAAGACCTGCGCGTATACATGGGAGTCAATCCCGCGAATGAAATTTTCATGAAATGACAATAGTAGTGCTTGTATAGTCTACTGTTACATGGGTGCCGGTTTACGGTTTCTTACGGACGAAATTTCCGTGAAAGGTTACATTTGTTTTGAAATCCCCAGCGTATGATTCACTGCCCTGCTTTTTATTGTAAAGGAAATGATTTACAAGTTGTGTTGTAACTTGGCATTGTATAGTTTTGAAAAAGATATAAAACGTTTTCAATACGTGCATTGTATGTTCATTTACCTTATAGCTTTGTTAAGATTTATATATTGTGTTAGATTATTTCTACTAGGTTTTGGCTCATCCTATATAGGAAAACTATTTTCAAGTGTTAATGACATGTCTCCGCCAAGGTAGTAGCTTGGGAGGACTTAGAGCAAGAGCTTCTTTTGCTTATCTGTTATATTTGTTTTGTATAAGCCTATGGCTATATTTGTATTGAGCTCAGACTCACTTTTGTTGTAACCAAGCCTAGTCTTAGAAAATTGTTATTTGCTTTAACTTTTATTTTATATTTTTCATTTGTATCACATGCTATAAGTTCAAGGTTAGGACTTGTGAACGTGTAACTGCATGTGCTACCTCTTGTAAAATGGAACCATATGAAATGAAAGTGTATTTATGTTCCGAGAATCATGTATATCCATTGTTGTTATTTATTAATATTGTGGGTAGTTTATTGTATTTATTTCGGGGCGTTATTGTATTTTTTATCAAATTTCACTTTGGTCCCTACACAAGTGTCAATATCCCCCTTTTGTTATTCTATTATTTAAATCTTTATCAGAATATTGTCATGTGACAAGTTTGTGACTATTAAATGAGAGTAAAAGAGGAAAATCATCTCTATTTTCCATCAATACACATTTTATCCTACATGATAAGCACATGAGAGTTATTTTATATATATATATATATATATATGTTCGTATATTGAAAATTGAGACGAAGAAGTAAGAAAATAGAACTTTTGAATTTAAAAAATAAAAAATAAATAAAAATAAAGAAAAAAAACAACAAGAACAAGGAAATCGAGGGGAAAAGAAGATAAATAGACAGAAGACTGTATTATTGTGGAAAACAGAATTTCGTGATTCTCATTTATGCAAAATCTTAATTCATCTTCTTAATCGTTCACCATTTGCATTTTGTTTTAGCCTGATACAAGCATAATATGATGTAAATTTTGGAATAAAGTGTGTATTGATGGGAAATGAAGATGATTTTTCCTCTCTTACCCTCATTTCGTTGTCACATTTTTGTCACATGACTGAATTCTGTTAAAAATTTAAACAATAAATTAATAGAAGGGAGACATTGACATTTATATAGCGACCAAAATAAGATTTGACCCAAAGTGCAAGGGTTGACTATTTCGATTTCATGTACAAGGAACAAAATTAGATTTGACCAAAAGTGTTTAGGGTTAACTGTCATGATTTTATGTATAGGGATCAAAGTGAAATTTGATGCAAAGTGCAAAATTTACCCTTTTTATAGATAGGATTGCTCCATAAGCTTAACTTTCACAAATTTTATAAGGAAAAAAATAAATAAATAAACTAAACACTATTCACTCTTTTTGATTTTGAGTTTGAGTTTTAAAAAATTGTTCAAGTTTTTTATTTTTTATGTTTTATTGTCTTTAATTTTTTATTTTTTTTTTATATTTTAGTTAATTTTTTTAGATGCACTCAAAAAATAAAGTAAAATATTTGTGAATTTTTTAAAAAAAATTCAATAAATACCAAAAAGAAATGAAAAAGTATTGAACTTTTATAATTTTTTGTATTTAGTGAATTTTTTACAAATATTTTACATTTAAATGTATTTAGATTAAGTGAATCTAAAAAAAAATGCTTTAGAATTTTAAAAAGTTTATTAAAAATAAAAAAACACAAAAATTTAAAAATTTAAAACTAGGAAAATGTTTGGGGGCCCGAATTTTTGTGACTCGAATGGCTCGAATATGCTAAAACGATGTCGTTTTACACCCAAAATGATGTCGTTTTGAATGTTTCAAGCTATTCGAGTCATGATTTTTTGAGTCACCTAGCATTGTTGTTTAAAACTATTAACCAAAGAGAGTGAATATTTGGTTCAAAAAAAGAAAAAGAAAAGTGAATTTACAATGGATCTTTAATAGGCGTGAATTTCTATTTGATAGGATCCCTTAATTTTTTGACGAGATTAAACTATATTAACTAAAATATTGATAATATAAATACATCTTTTATGAAGAATTTTGATAGCTTGATGGGCCATGGATGATGGAACCTATCACCTCCCATGTGAAGTCGCCCGGTGTAAGGTTTCATTTGTTGAATGACACAGAGGTGCAAGTTTTTACACTTCTTTTATTTTGCAAACACACTACTATGTTTGGAATATAATCAATCTTTCACTGTGAAAAACATCTGTTTGGTTTAAAATTTTTTAAAATTTTAATTTGTGTTTTTTTTAGTATTTTTTTAACATTTAATTTTTTTTTATAAATTTTTTAGATCCACTTAATCTAAATACATTTAAAAAGTACAAAAATTTGTAAAAAATATATTGAATATAAAAAAAAATACGTAGATATATTAAATTTTTATATTTTTTGGTATTCAATGAATTTTAAAATATATATATATATATAATTTTTATACTTTTTAAGTGTATTTTAAATGGATCTAAAAATAAAAAAATGATTAAAATATTTAAAAGAAATAAAAAATAAAAAATAATATTTTATTCACATTTTTATTTTTTCTTTCTAAATTCTTATTCAAATTGTCAGTACAAACTTATCATTTTCTATCTCCAAAACAAAAATATATGATTGTTTTTAGGAAAATTGCTTTTTCATATTTGTGCTACTACAAATTGGAGTCTACAGGGTGGACACACATATCTAACCAACTAAAAATTATGAACACAACATTCAACAACAACAAATTATGAACTACGGATAAAACTATAAACCTGCATGTATAATATATACACCTCACTATATAATACGATATATTATGATAATAATAAATAAAATAAAATAAAATAGAAGAGATAAGCTAATCCAAGGCAGGAAAACTTATGCATTTATATGCATGTGTATTAATTTCCTAAAATGAATCAAACATTATACAAATATATAAATTTAGGTAAGAATTTAGGGGAAAAAAATTTAAAAATGAGACAAATGTGAATGAAATATAAGTTAAAATTTCTTTATTTCTCTTTTTATTTTCAAATCTCTCTTTAAATTCATAATTCTAATACAGAGGTTGGGGAATTTACAAGAGATAAATTAAGGAAAACGAGAAATACCTGGAAGCAAATTAACTTGAAACACAGAGAGAGAGAGAGAGAGAGAGAGAGAGAGAGAGAGAGAGAGAGAGAGAGGGGAGGACTTGTAAGGAAGGGAAGGGAGGAAGCCTGCTTGACAATAGTAGAAGAGAATAATGAACAACTTATCATTTTTTATCTCCAAAACAAAAATATATGATTGTTTTTAAGAAAATTGCTTTTTCACATTTGTGCTACTACAAATTGGAGTCTACAGAGTGGACACACTATCTAACCAACTAAAAATTATAAACAACAAATTATGAACTACGGATAAAACTATAAACCTGCATGTATAATATATACACCTCACTATATAATACGATATATTATGATAATAATAAATAAAATAAAATAAAATAAAATAGAAGAGATAAGCTAATCCAAGGCAGGAAAACTTATGCATGTATATTAATTTCCTAAAATGAATCAAACATTATACAAATATATATATTTAAATTGTGTTTGGATTATAAATTTAGGTAAGAATTTAGGGGAAAAAATTTAAAAATGAGACAAATGTGAATGAAATATAAGTTAAATTTTCTTTATTTCTCTTTTTATTTTCAAATCTCACTTTAAATTCATAATTCTAATACAGAGGTTGAGGAATTTACAAGAGATAAATTAAAGAAAACGAGAAGTACCTGGAAGCAAATTAACTTGAAACACAGAGAGAGAGAGAGAGAGAGAGAGAGGGGGGGAGGACTTGTAAGGAAGGGAAGGGAGGAAGCCTGCTTGACAATAGTAGAAGAGAATAATGAAGTAAGCTTCCAACCACAGAGAAAAGAGCCAGGACTCGTAAGGAAGGAAGGGAGGAAGCTTACTTGACAAATTAGAGAATAATTCATATAAAAAAGTTAAAAAATCTTTTTTATTCACTTTACATTTTGTATATATATATATATATATATTTGCAAAAATTAAAAAAATTCTTTTCAAATATATTAATTTTTTTCACTTTATATTTTAATAAAAAGTTATTTTTCAAACGGCTTCAAAAATTGAAGGATCCGTTTGATTTAATTTTACAATTATGATTTGAATGTGAAATTATAATTTAAATATAGAGTTGTGAGTTAAATTTTGAAAAGAGTTCCCACTTTTGCATTTCCTTTTCATTTGGTCTTTTAGAGATGATGAGCCTGGTTGGTAACAAAATAAGGAAAAAGCAATAATTCATAATTTTAAATTTGAAACTCTAATAATGACTCTAATAATGTGGCATGAAGCAAAAATATATATATATATATACATCAAATCATTCACGAGTGAGGCCTACTACCACATAAATAAAGTTCTCATTAGAACTCTACTTTTAGTGTTCTTAAACACTTTCGATAAGAAAATTGTGACTTCTTAACTGTTGAAATAATGGCTTATTTTTTTTATTTTTTTATTTATTACGAAAATAATATAAAAAAATAAAGAAGTAATGTTATATGTTTTAGAGGTGGCTTATTGTTGCTGTCTTTTTTTTTTTTTATGTATTATAAAAAGACTTTCTAAAAATAAACAAAAATCAGTTTATAAAATTTTTGTAAATATAAACTGAAAACGTAAACGTTACCAAACACACCCTATATGTTTTAGAGGTGGCTTATTGTTGCTGTCTTTTTTTTTTTATGTATTATAAAAAGACATAAAAAATAGATAAGTGACATAACTCAAATAAATCAATAAATTACTTTTTTAAGTCAGGTTGCCAAAAGTGATCTAATAAGCAACTTATTTAAAATGTCTCCGATGGAGACCTAAATGATTATGCTTTTTCACAATTTTATTTGGATAAATAACAATTAAGATAGATCACGTCTGCTTTTACTTTCTACATTGGGTTGCCAAAAGTGATCTAATAAGCAACTTATTTAAAATGTCTCCGATGGAGACCTAAATGATTATGCTTTTTCACAATTTTATTTGGATAAATAACAATTAAGATAGATCACGTCTGCTTTTACTTTCTACATTGGGTTGCCAAAAGTGATAATTTCAAAACAGTGGGTAAGTCATAAATTTATAGTGTTGATATTACAATTGTCATAATTAAGTCATTTATAATATTAATTAAAAAATATAATGAGTCATAATCAAACACTATTTAAGACATAACTAAAGATTTTTTCAATAATAAAATAATACTAATTCCAATAAATCATAACCAATATCTCAATAAATTATAATTAAAATCTTTAAAAAAAAGAAGAAAAAATTAGTGAAACATCTCTCTCTAATTTTATGTAGTAAGAGAGATTCAAGACTTTTTTATTTTTTTTATTAACTAAGGTCCCTTTTCACATAGAAAATTTGACTTTGAAAAATTTTGTCCAATTTAGAGAAATTTTGACCCTAACTCAGAGAAATTTCTCTAAGTTGAAGCGAAATTTCTCTAAATCAAGCAAAATTTCTTTATAAAAATATTGAGAAATCTTAACTCCTATGAACATATTATATTTATCTTATAAAATCTTAATATCAAAAACTTTAAAAAAAATTGTCAAAAAAAAAACACATAGTTAAATATATGACACACACTTTTCATGAGGGGTTTATTATAGAATTTACCATGATAAATAACGAGAAGCTTTCTCTATATTTTTTAAAATAATGTTATATACATTAATTAATATATTAATTGATGTATTAACGAATGATGTGATATAATTTTAAAGATTTTAAGTTTTTATAATTTATATAACAGATGATATTATAATTTTAAAATGATAATATAATAACTATATTAATTCAGTAATTACTATATCAATTATTACATGTAACAATATCGATATTTTTTCGGTAGTACTACATTACCAATTAATGTACTAACTAGTGTATCAACACTAATTATGACATTATTATTGACTCCACTCATTATACAAATTACAACTATTAAAAGGAAAATGTTATAACCTCAAATTTTTTACTAAATAAATAACTGTGGGACATTTGATCATTTATTTAATAAAAAATTTAGTGTCCCTAACATTACTCACATCAAAAACTTCTTAAATTATACTATATCATCAATTGATATATTAATTAATACATTAATAAATACATATAACATTATTCATATTTTTTTTACCAAATCCTCCAATGCAGAATAATGCCCTGGTCACGGGTCCAATGAGAACAGGGAACGGAGAAAGAAAGTACGGAGAGTAAATGCTTAAAAAAAGTCTCACCCACCCACCCAGCTACTAAGGACAAGGAAATACAGCTGTGTTTTAAAGTTGCTGTGCCTGTCATGGGGTTTATATAAATTACACCGAAATCTTTTGAGATTTGGTTGGATTATATCTTAATTTTTTAATATTTTAAAAATTATATTTTATCTATGGTTAATAATTTACGGGTGATTTTTTTGATAAATCTCATTCAAGTGTTTTATTCCATCAATAATTTCTAAAAAAAAAAAAGAAATTATATTAAGAAAAATAAAGCAAAGAAAAAAAATAAAAGAAGTAAAGTAAAATAAGAAAAAAAGAAAGTGTATGAATTTAATATTTTCATTCCGTCTAAATAATTACAATGACAAAAGATTAGTATAATTTTTCAAACATCAAGAATAATATGTATTAAATCCAAATTTCAGAAGTATAAGTGTAGTTTATCCTAAATTATTTATATGATACGATTTGTCTTCTTTTTTTTTTTTGGCCCAATAAGATTCAAATCATTTATGAAACGAAACAAAATTAATTAAATATTTGTAATTATATAATAATATCATATTTATTTTAAAAAATAACAAGTATAAATTAATATTTTTTAAAATTTAAACTATACGATTACTAATATTTGATTAATTTAATTTTTTTTTATAAATACTCTATTTGACACTGAGGGAACATCAAAATGAACTTGATATCGACCCGATGAAGGGTGTACAGTACATAGCAGCCTGAGGCATAAGCAATTATTTATGGTTCCAAAACATTGACATGGTAACGTCATAAATTAATTCAAGACATTTATTTATTTGAGACCTATATAAATTAAGCATAATGTTTCAGACCCCCTGGACCCCAGTGGGGAAAACTGGGGTATCAATCAAAGTTGATAAATTAATGACTTAAATTGATTTATATGATAATATCACATGGGATATAAAATAATTTTAGATAAATAACTACTCAGTGGGTGGTTGAAAAAAAAAAATCAAATTCTTTGTAAAATTTACAAATTTTAATTATTAAAATTATAAATTTTTCCATGATTATGTAATTATTTTTTAAAACTAAATTTGAATTGTAATTTTTCCAATAATGTTTCTAAGGCATAGGATCATTCCCATTTGGAGAAACTGCAAATTCGTTGGAAGACAAAAATACAATTGCAAAATCATAAAAAAAAAATAAAAAATATCATTTTAATTATTAAAATTGATAATCTTTACCGTTAGTTTGCAATTATTTTTTAGCCCCTCGACTGAATTGCAATTTCCCCTTCCCATTTCCTGCAAATCAAGAGGCAGATGAGTCAATAATGGCATGCTGTGATGAGACAGATGAGTCAATAATGGCATGTTCTCGGAAGGCATATAAATTTACGTGGTATTATATGATTCAATTACTATATTAATCAATGTATCAATTAGTATTATAATATTATTATTAATCTTATCTATTATATAAATTATAAATATTTAAAATTTTTAAAATTATATCACATAAGTTGATCGGATATCAGAAAGTATGTGTTCAAAAAATTGAACTAAAAACTATTTTTTAAATAATTTAATAAACAGTTTTCCGAACACATGCTTTCTGATATCCGATCAACTTGACTTTTTACAGGTATGATATACTGAATAAATCATAAAATATGAACGATTTAAATTATCAAAATTAAACCTAAAAATAGGCCCGAAGGTCTGCAAAAACGGACGCAAGGACGGGACGGCAAGGAGAGGCTCTTGACTCTTCCCCTTCCCATTTCCTGCAAATCAAGAGGCAGATGAGTCAATAATGGCGTGCTGTGATGAGACAGATGAGTCAATAATGGCATGTTCTCGGAAGGCGTATAAATTTACGTGGTATTATATGAATCAATTAATATATTAATTAATGTATCAATTAGTATTATAATATTATTATTAACTTTATTTATTATATAAATTATAAATATCTAAAATTTTTAAAATTATGTTACATAATAAACTAATTGATACATACAATTAACATTTTCTCACTTTTAAATGAAGTTTTTTTTTTTGAATTAAAGTTTGACTAAATTAATTGAGACGATTATTAATATAATAATATTAAATTGTAGATATAAGATAAAGACAAATACTAGTAAGCGTTCCCTATGCATTATTTAATGTTAGAAAGTATATATAAAGTGTCTTGAAAATATATAAAATTATTAAGGGTCCGTTTGGGAAGGGCTTTTTCGGATTTTTTTTGGCTATTTTAGTCACAAAAGACAAAATAAGCTATTTTAGTCACAAAAAACAAAACATCACATCCAATCTATAATCATTACATTATTCTCTCACAAAAAAAGTCAAAAAAGCCAAAAAGCCGTTCCCAAACCAAGCTTTTTAGCCCAGGATAAAATAGCTAAAAAAGCCAAAAAATTAAAAAGCCAACCCACTTCCCAAACGAAGGCTAAAAAGTATACTGATTTGAGTAAAAGTACATTAAATTTAATAAAACGTATCGTGTGTATTTCAATTTTTTTTTTTTCTTTTTCTTTTACTAATACCTTAAGAGTACTCGTTAGTAAAGACCCTACGATAAGTGCCTACAAAAAAGCAAGACCCTAAGATAAATTATAATTAATTTTTATCCTAGTAATATTAATTGGTTGAAATTAAATTTATAAAATAACAAAAAAAGAAATTAGAAAAATTGCATATCAATGTAAATTTTCAAAATTAATTTTAATCAATGATAAATTTCATCAATTTTAATAATTAAAATTATAATTTTTTTTTGTGAATTTGTAAATATTTTGTGGACTTACCACTTATTTGTAATTTTTCCAAAAAATGTTCTTCCTGGATTCACAAAGAGAGGAGGATGGAGTGTCAAGTTATAACTTGCAATTATTTAGAAATTATAACCTCAGTTTCACAACATAATATGAAATTGGGTTTGGTTTCTTTTAAGTTCTTATCTTAATTTGAGAGAGCATTTGAACTTGATAGGCTCATTTTGAGATCAATTTTAGTTATTAGAACCATTCACTTTTTAGGACTCGTTAAGTATAATATTTATGTAAAAATTTAAAATGATTAAATATCGGTAACTGTATGTTTTAATCGTATATTTATTTAAAAAAAATAAATGACAAATATAATTTTAAGAATAACCATCTATTTTTTATAATACAAATTTGATTTAAACATATATCTAATTATCTTTATTTTTTGTATAAATATTTTATTTAACGACTCCTAAAAAGTGAACGGTTTAGATTCACATTTTGTAGCCCACACTCAGTTCGTGATCAGGCATAAGGAAGGAATACGGTAGACGATCAGAAAGTTCAACTGATTACGGAATTCATCAACTACAATCTTCTATTTGTAATTTAAACAAGATCAAAGCAGACAGATCTCAAAGATATAAACCCTAATCCCATCTTGTAAGGTTTTATAGATCACTGTAATTTATTTTTATTTTTTTGGGTTTAATTTATACGCGATATCACTAGGTCCTAGGAATTCGATCCCAATAGAGGGCCGCGTGGCTGTAGACGGTGCCAAAGGGGGCGGTGGATAGAGAGAGATGAAGAGTATAAGAGAGAGAGTTTTGGACAAATAAAACAACTGTTGAAGAGAGTAGAATAGAAATTGGGTAGTTTGGTCATTTTCCATAAATATGTCCTTATGAACTAGATAGTTTCGTGCGTGGATCTTTCAACAAATGAAATTCAAATTTAAACTTATGACCTGAACATCTCATACTTGTCTACACATCTCATAAAATATATATATATATATATATAATTATTTTCATTTTATTTTAAAAGTTTCAAAATAGTGTGTACCATATAAAAGTTGTAACAGTTATAACATTTGTAGTGTTGGTACCACAAATGTTATTATTAAACCATTCCTGATCATAGTTTTAAAAAAAATACTTTCGCCGTCTCAAAATATTATTCTATTTTTTATTGTTCCAAAATATTAGTCCCTTTTCAAAAATTAAGGAATAAAATATGAATTTACTATTTTGCCATTCTTTTAAATTCATTAATAATACGAAAAGTATAATTATAATAATTGATATTCTCAAAAAAAAAATGTACTATCAAATGATAATTTTGAAAAAATTAATATTTTTAAAATATAATAATTATACTATCAAAAAAAGTTAGATTTCCAAAAAATAATCATTATTTTGAAATAGATGGAGTAATAATAATGAGTTATAACCCAACAACACTTAAGACATAATCAAATATCATTTCAAGAATAATTAAAATAATAATTACTATAAATTATAACTAACCTCTTACTTAATAGATTATAATCAAAATCTATAAAATATATATATATATATATCATTAAATATATGATACACACGAAGTGTTTTTCAAGCTGGAACCAACTCCATGCAAAGCTGACTAGGCCACGGATTCGATACTCACACACCACCTGCTAAAAATAAAATAAAAACAAAGAAATTACAAACAATAATTCCAGATCCACTGAGACCATTTTTTAATTATTGGTACTAAAAAGTGAAGCACTACTAAATATTATTATTAAAAACTAAAGTGCTAAAATTTAATCTTAAAATTAGCTTTCACTTATTGTGCCGAGGGTTGCAACTTGGAACCTTCTACACGAGCAACTCGACGCTAGCGCGTACTTTTAAGAATTTAGTCCATATTTAATTTACCAGATTAATAGATAAAATATTAATAATTTTATTAAATTAGTGTGATATTTATTATTCAATTAGATTAATATTTATTGGATTAATAATTTCACCCTTACTCCATTACTAATAATCCTACAAATTTGTTGGATTAATTATCCATGGAATTAATAATGCTAAACCAAAATGTTAAAACAAACATAGGACAATTGGACCCACAAATTAATAATTACAATCTCATGTCCTAATCCACTCAATCAAACATGCCATAAAGTTGTTGCACCTCTCATGGGATTGATATCTGGTGGATTTTGATGATTTAAATTAATTATATTGTACAATTCAACTATTAAATCATTTATAAAAAAAAGTTAATTTGATATTTATAATTACATAATAATATCATATTTATTTTTTAAAAGATAAATAACAAGCATGAATTTTAATAATAATCTATTTTGTTTTTTAAATTCTAATTATGTGATTAGAAATATTTAATTAATTTAATTTTTATGATATATACTCTATTCCATGACGCACAGTCAAAATAAATTTGATGTGGACCTTGATAAATTGGGCAAATTACATTACTTCTCTGGAGGTTTTTGATAATTACAGAAATCTCTCTTGAGATTTTAAAAATTACACTGACCGTCCTTACTCTAGCTAACAATATACAATACCCCATTCTGTTAACTTTTACTTAGACACCTTTAGTTTCTACAATGAAATGCTCAAAGTACTCTCTATTTGTCCTTTTTCTTATCTCTTTTCCTCCACCAACCATTAATTATTTTCTCTCCCAATTTACAGTTATCCAAGCCACTCCTTCCTACTTGTAGTTTTCTTTCTAAAGCAAAATTAATGTGTTGAATTTTTTTTTAATGTATTTTTATGATAATATTATGCATTTCTTTATCGAAATATTAATCAATAATTTGAAATATGATGTAATCTATTATGATTAACATTTTCATAAATAAAAATAATAATACGATTGTAAAAGTACATAACTATATCACAATTGTTATAACAAATAATATCTAATAATGAATTATCATCACACTATCAGAAAATTAGTTAATATTTGCCACAAAAATTTGCAATATTTATCCAAAAAAAATACATAATAAAATGGGTGATGCTTATGCAAATTATGATAAACTTATGGTGTTGGTTATCACACATGTCATAATTAAAAAATAATAATTAATCATAACCAAACACAACATAAGGCATAAAAACAAAATAATAATTACAATAAGTAATTAACACCACAATGAATCATAATCAAATCATCATTAACACCAACATAGGTCATAACCAAAAACTACAAACGTCATACCTTGGGCATACGGTACACATCCCAAAATGATACGTGCATTATAGAATTTTCCTAATAAAATACATATAATATACACTTTTTTTTCGTATTTTTTTTACCGTCTTCATATATATATATATATATATTTGGCAAAATTCTAATAGTCTACAAAAGATGAGCATACATTTGCTTTCACCCAAAATCACCAAACCCACCTTAAAAATTAGATCAATTCAATTCCTATTTTTTGATTTCTCATTCATTTAATTGAGGTTCATCAGTCCAAATTTTTTATTTCTTTATTCAATCAAACATTCATGTTCTATCAAAAACACTAAACCCAAATGAGTTTGATTTCAAAATCACTATTTAACCTACCATAAAATTAAATCATGCTAATTCTTCATTTTTGGTACTAGTTGGTTTGGAAACAGAATTGATTGATGCAATTACCACCACTACCCCACCATTTTTGGTATAACAATACAATTACCACCACCACACCATTTTATTATGCATTTTTTGATAAATATTATAAATTTTTGTAAGAAATGTTATTTAATTTTCTGATAGTGTGATAATAATTTATTATTATATATTATTTGTTATAACAATTGTGATATAGTTATGTACTTTTATGGTAATATTATTTATTTATTTTTATCAAAATGTTAGTCAATCATAATAGAGTATATTATATTTCAAATTATTGAGTAATATTTCTATAAAAAGTGTAATATTATCATAAAAATACAGAATTATATCATCAATTTTTTTAAAAAATAGTAATTTTACTTTAGAAATTGAGCTACAAGCTGAAAGCAATGGTCAAGATAGCCACAAAGTGAGAGAGAAAATAAATAATAATTAGTGAAGAAAAAGAGATTAAAAAAAACAAATAAAGGGTATTTTTGTTATTTCATTATAAAAATTAACATTGTCTAAAAAAAAATTAACAAAAAAGAAATATTTGTATATTATCAAATAAAATAAGAGAGGTCAATGCAACTTCTAAAACTTTTCTATCAGAAACCTCAAGGTAAGTGTAATTTACCCTAATAAATTCGATATTGACCCAATGTAACGGGTTGTAGCAGCCTGATAGGAGCATTCCCGTTTTCTAGAAATCAAGAGAAAGAAGAGTCAACAATGGCGTGCTCACAACGAGACAACTGAGTCAATAATGGCCGATGGATGGCCCATTTCCACTGAGGCCCCTCTAGGCTTATCAGTCATTTCTCTGTATTTCATTAGCAATTTCTTAACTTTTAAGTTTTTGTTTGTTTTCTTAATTAAAGGTTGACCAAATTAATTGAAGAGTTTATTAATATAACAATATTAAATTATAGAAGTAAAATATATTACAGTTATTTATATTTTATTTTAATAAAATTAATTGGTTAAAATTGAATTTATAAAATTATAAAAGAAATCCTTGGAGCATCTTTACTATTTTTACTGGATTCACAAAGAAACCGGAGGAGGAGAGAGTTTCAACTTCAAGTTACATCTTGCAATTATTTACCAATCATAATCTCAGTTTAATAACATAATATGAAATTAACTAATTAACCTACAAATGAAAAAGTTGGATAACTATCAATAGTTGTATTACAGAGGTTAGAAGAGATTATGAGTCCAAAAAGAGTTACTATTAAATGTAACGATGGTATCGTATTGTGATATTACTATTTATCTAATGTGTGTCTAGTTGGAGATCAAGATTGGACAATTTAGTCCATGGTGTGGGTTCACTTTTGAGTTCCGTTTCGATAATTCAAACTGTTCATATTATAAAATTCTTTAAGTACATCATCCATACAAAAAATCAAGTTGATCGAATAACGGTAATTACATGTTCGAATCAATTTTGTAGAAAAACAATGGATGGTAAAAAATAAACGGTTCATATAAAACTGATTCAAACATGTAGTTGTCATTATTTGATCGACGATGATGTACTCGACGAACCTTAAAATATGAATAGTTTGAATTATCAAAACAAAATCCAAAAGTGAGCCCACGGCACAGACTAGACTGTCCAATCTAGATTTTCAATTAGAGACAAGCTGGACGCTTCATAATATGTACCACAACAATGTTGGATTAATAAGAAATAAGATTTGTTTACTTAGTTTTCTTTCAACATTTTATTAACTAGTAACACTACCATTATATTGAATATTTTTTTCAAAGGAGGATAAGAATTCAATTGAAAATCCTGCTTTTGACATAATTCAAAAGAGTATTAGAATTCTATGGACGCAAGATTTCTGCTGTCACATTTTTTTCAAGATTGTGAAAATGGTAACAATGCAGCCCTTCAGAAAAGTGATTGAAGTAAAAAAAAAAAAACAAAAAAAACCTACATATACTTTCATTTACTCGATATTGTCAATTAATAAAATGGCCTTGTAAAGTAATTTTCTTACAACCTTCGTGTAAAAAATTATTTTCTATTAATAATGTGCCAAATTATTTTTTTATTTTTTACACAATCACCTTGGCCCCCAGACATAGTTTTTGGTTCCGCTTGAAGAGAGGCAAATACATTTTACAGCTATATTATAAAGTGGAATAAATGTCAGGGCGCTATTAATAAAAGGAGAAATTTTCCCAAAAAATTATTACATATTAATAAAAAAAATTATAATTATAATTATTAATATTTAGAAAACCTTACAACTTATTTGTAATTATTTTTTAAGTTTTACCCTTGCATGAAATTTCACCTCAATAAAAAGGTTTAGTTACAATCCCATAGTTAGTTTTATATTTTTGATATAATTACATTGATCTCTGTTAAAATTTTAATTCACATAATATTTAGATTTTTTTTAATCAATAATTCATTTGTTGTATAAATAAAAAATTAATATTACTATCTCTTCTCTAAAATTTCTATCAAATTTTGTTTATTTCAATATCTATCTACCATCTGGATTAGTTTTAGTCGCTTTAGCTTGCATAATTAGGTCAAAAGTGTGGGTTAATTGTATTTTTTTCAAATATCAGGAAGGTAAATGTAATTTACTCTAATAAAAAAAGTGTAAAAATGAATTCTTTCTTGTTAGGCATTTAATTAGAGAGGTCTTATTGAATTTCAATAGGTTCAATATTTCAATAATTTGTTTATATGATTGATTTTTAAAAAAATATTTACAAAAATTTTACTTTTTTACACTTGGATTAAGTGCATCTAAAATTTTAAAAATAAAAATTAATTAAATTATAAAAAAAAGTTTAAAATAAAAACACAAATCATTCTTAAAAACTCAAAACCAAATAGATACAATATGATTATATAATATTAGTAACATAATCGATTATATTTGTCTTAAAAAATAAATGAAGAATATATTAAATTTTTGTTTGATTTTAAAAGATAAATAATTTGAATTAGGACGGTAAAAAATGGGGTGTCTACAGTTGCCCCTCTTTGGCAGAACTCAAAAGTCATAACAATGACGGGAGTGATTGTCAAAGCCCAGAGACGACCCATTTTTGACAAGGCCGAAGACTTAGACAAACATACAAGACAGACAAGATATGCACCCGAAGGCAGGGGCAGAATGCAACTGACAATGCAAGAAGCCGAACATAACTTATGATCATGCAAAGAAAGCTGTAACGAAGCATAACATGCGACAGTTTTAAGCTAGCAAACACAAATCCAACCACACTACAATGCAGAAAGGATGTAAGAGAATTATGCAATTCTCGATATGTCTCACTCGGAGAATATAATACCTGTGCGGTTCGTCTGGTTGCACCAGCTTCAAATGAACCGTACATACAATATCGTGCCTGTAAAAGAAACCAACTTAACAGGTACAATATTGTTAGCAACATGCATGACAATGCAACATGAATGCAAAATGATATGCAGTATATACAAAACTATGTATAAACAATGCAAACGATAATGCAATGCAATTGAATCATAATCGAACCACAAGCGGTACAAAACCACACAAATGTCAAAAGGATGACGGAGATGCAAAGTCTGTCTACCATAGAAAAGGTGCCGCAACCCTCAAATCAACATATCGGTGTGGAATAGGCGCGTACACATGCAGAACTATAAGTGATGTAGGCGAACACAAGAACAAGTAATTGGGTGGAATGACATAAGTGGGGAAGTGACCCGCTGAGGAAAGACCATGACCTTAATGCTGGATGCAAAAATTATACTACAATGTAATATATACAATGGATATGGCATGCAACCAAAACAAATCTTGCCTAGGAAAGGCATGGACACATACAAACCGCGTCTAACACAGATACAGTGCCGTCACCCTCAAACCAACATACCAACGTGGAATAGGTGCGTACACATAATATCATAACTGTGCTTTGACGTGAAAGATATGGGCACATACCAGACCAAGCTCAACATGGAAAGGCGCAAGCCATAGATGAAGGTGATGCAACGAATACATGTAGACTACCATGCAATATTTATAATATGCAATGGAATGTATGTATGTACAATGCATTATATACAATGAATGCTATGTACAATGCGATCTGCCAGGGAGAATGCAATGGACGCAGTGGATAAGGCCTGCGGCCAAACCGTATTTTGCCTAGGAAAGGCATGGACACATACAAGCCGCGTCTAACACAGAAACGGTGCCGTCACCCTCAAACCAACATACCAGCGTGGAATAGGTGCGTACACATAATATCATAATTGTGCTTTGACATGAAAGATATAGGCACATACCAGACCAAGCTCAACATGGAAAGACGCAAGCCATAAATGGAGGTGATGCAATGAATGCATGCAAGCTACAATGCAATATTTACAACATGCAATGGAATGTATGTATGTACAATGCATTACATATGCATTATTTACAATAAAAATGCATGACTTATGCACTATATACAGTGGATGCATGACAAATGCATGAAAATGCATGATAATGCATGCTATTTACAGTGCATGACATATACACTATTTACAGTGAAATGCATGACATATGCATGTTTGTTTCTTGTTTTGCTTTTTGAATGCATGACAATGCATGATGAAGGGAAAATGCATAATAATGCATGTTTTTTTTTTTTTTTGTGTTTTTGTTTTTGAAATGTAAATGCTGCATGTTTTTGTTGTTTTCTTTTTTCGAAATGCAAATGCATGATGATGCATGTTGTTTTTGTTGTTTTCTTTTGAAACGCGCGACAACGCGCGGCTTTTGAGACGCATGACAATGCAAATGATCTTGGAATGCGCGACAACGCGCGGCTTTTGAAATGTATGTGAACTCGAATATGCGATGACGCGCGTCGCTTGAAATGTATGATAATGCATGTGGACTCGAATGCGCGACGACGCGTGTTGCTTGAGATGCATGATAATGCATGTGAGCAGTGCACCCTAATGCTAGTTGTGCTTGTTACGACGTGTGTATGCATGAAAAAACCAAAGGTCTTGCATCTTTGGAGGGTTTAAGGTCTCCTAGACCGAGCGTGTTTAAGGTCTCGCCAGACGGTGCGGGGTGCATACAATGCAAGCATAATGACGTATAACCCAACGCGCGTTCACGCCAAAGCATTTGTAAACCAACGCATGTGGGGCAACTTTTAAATCTTGAAAGGGACAAAAGGATACAAAAAGGATACACCTTGCACATATTCAAGTGCTACGCACAGAAGACACAGTCTGAGGTCAAAACGGAGGCCGGTTGAGCTTCGAAAATGCACTGTCTTGCACTGTCTTGAGCAATGAAGGCCCCAAACCACATATCTGACCCGAACAAGGTTATAGGAGGCTCACCGGCCATCAGAGGAGGTCACCGGCTGCCCACCGGCCATCGGAAGGTTCCATCGGCCAAATATTTGGCCGACCGGCCAACAGTGTGGTCGACCGGGCAAAATTGCCTGAATCGAGGCAGTTTGGTCTTTTGGCCTCGGGTCTTTTAAAATAGGGCTTCAAATCCTATTCTGGCACTTGCCTCTTGTACGAAAATCCTCCCCCTCTCTCTCTAGAACATTTTTCCCTCTTCCATTCACCATTTTCTTCGGTTTTCGTGCCCGTTTCGTCATTTGATTCGCGAATACCTTTGCGTTTCGGACGTTTTGAACCGAACGAAACTCCGTTTCGGTGTCTCTTTCTTGATTTATGCCTCTTGGGGTTTGTCTCCCTCGAGTTTTTCTTGATTTTCGTGCCTTTTCCACATTTCGGCTTTCCCGGCCATTTTCCGCCTTCTCGGGGTTGACTTTCTGTTGACTTTTCGTATTCTAGCCTGGTTTTCTCTCTTCCGGCCATTTTCACACCACTCTTGACATGGCAGACAATCTACCACAGGGCGAGACTCCCCCAGATCAGGAGATGGATCCCGAGGCCGAGCTCTTGCCCTTGAGCGTCCGCCCGTTCGACCTGGTGACCTACCGGCCGGCGATTCACATACTTCCTCCTGACGGACTTCCCCAGTTCAGGAGTTTCAATAGGACGGTGCCTCCAGAGCTTCTCCTGCGCGAGCTGGAGTCACATCTATCATACGGCGCTTTTAAGGTATATTCTTCCCCGTTTCATTTTCCGCAATGTAGAACTCTTAACTACCATAGTTGATTCGGTTCTTTAACTGTTTAGCCCGGATACACCGATACACTGTACGCTGTAGTTGACTGTGAGCACACTTGCACTTGATATCTGTTTGAATCTGAACACGTGCACACACGCTCTGAACCACTCAAACACACTGGCACATCGCATGTTGTAGTTCACTGTAAGCACATCGGCACCCAATGTTTGTTTGAACTTGAAAACGTGTACACACCCTGTATCTGTACTGAACCACTCGGAAACACTGACACATCATATGCCGCAGTTCATTTCGAGCACACCGACACCCGATATTTGTTTGAACTTAAAACATGCACACACACTGTATTGTCACCAATTCTGAATGCTCTTCAAAACTGTACATTTTATATTGCTTCGCAACTGTTTTGCTTGAACACAGGGAGATTCCCATGCCCTCTGGGGGTATGGGAATGTCGTCGCCCGCGATTAGTACATGGAGTTTCCCGATGCGGTCCGCCACATCGTAGACCAGGCCGGTTTCGGCGCCTTCTGCAGAGGACTCTCCCGACTTACTGCGAGCAGGCCTCTTCTCGTCGCTTTGGTGGAGAGGTGGTGGGACACCACCGACTCATTCCACTTCTCGGTCGCGGGAGACATGACGATGACTCCCTATGACTTCTCGATGCTCACTAGCATCGGGGTAGAGGGTGATCCGATCCCCTTCGACATCGACATGGACGAGTGGGAGGCCGCTCAGATTTACTTGCTGGGCAAGATGCTGCCTCTCGCACACCCCGGCTTCGTCAGATATTCATGGTTCAAGGTCCAGTTCAGGGTTCAGCCAGCCTTGGCTGAGGAGGCACTGATGACCCATGAGAAGGTGGAGCAGTACGCTCGCGGCTTCTTGATGTTTCTGCTGGGGACGACCATTTTCGCCGATCGGGCTTCTCTGTTTGTTGAGTGCGCTAGTGGACATCACGCGGATCCTGCGCTACGACTGGAGTGACGCTGCCTTGGCCACTCTGTACGGATGCATGAGCTCAGCCTCCCGTTGCAACGGGCAGTTGCTCGGAGGCTACTGGCGGGCTTGGGAGGTACGTCTTCTTCTTCTGTTTTTCGTTTCTGCTCTACATTTTCTGTACTCTGTACACTACACACACTGTGGTCTGCTTCATGCTGACTGTATACTGCACACACGGCACACATATACTCTGTTTTACACTCACTGTACACTGCACACACTGTACACTCTGCACAATACACTGCACAATACACGATTCTGCAATTTTTTCTTTATCCTGTATTCCGCTTTATCTGATAAGCATACTGATACTTACTCTGCAGTTGTGGGTCTACGCCTACTTTCTGAGGCTCGCGCCAGTGCCTGACGAGGAGACCCCTCTTGTCGTTCCATTCTCCCGACGCTTCGACGTGAGATGCGTGCGGAGACCGTGGGAGACATTCATCTTCTTCTGCCGCTACTTTGACACCATCACCCCCACGGAGGTATGTTCAACTTTAGAGTTTATTTAAACTTCGCTTTGCACTGTATTTTCAATAACAGTAGATAACAAATTGTATGCCATTTACAGATCACCTGGCAGCCTTGGGCTCCATTGCTAGCCGCGATGCGGGAGCGATTTGCCGGTGCGGAGGAGATTGCTCGCTTTAGGATTTTACTAGAGGGGCCGGTCTGTCGGGCTTGGTATCTGGGTGAGCGTTTCCTACGCCGGACCCTGGGTTTACCGGAGTAGATAGTCCCGGTTCATCCTCCTGAGCATATGAGGGATACCGAGAGGTTCGCCCCTGAGTAGATGGCCGACTACACGATCGGCTGGGATGCGATACGCTTCAGAGGCATAGGTGACTACTCAGAGTACGTTCAGACGTATATTATGTGGCCTTTAAGCAGTGGCCGTAGAGCCGAGAGAGAGGCCTGCAGCGTTAGTGGCTGGAGTAGGAGCAGGGGCGGAAGCGGGAGCACCGAGGGTGGCTCGGGCCCGTGGTAGGAGCGGAGCTCAGAGAGGACGGGGGGCTAGTTGGCTAGCACTTCCCACAACGATGACGTGTAAAGGGCGGGGCGGGGAGACTTACCAGATCCCCATTGCTCCCCCTCCGGGTGATCATGAGTTAGTCGGGTTCTATGGCTTGCCTCCGGTATGTACTACCGCATTTTGCATTCTGCACAGTCATTTTGTTTCAATTCATTTGATATTCCGCAGAATACTGAGACTTCTAACACTTTTGTAGGCTTCCTCCGAGTACACTCGCCAGTCCCTGGAGTTGACCGCTTCGGTGATGGGGATGCTTCAGCAGAGCCTCGACCTTCTGGCCATTTACAGTATTCCGGTATGTTCTCCTGACCACGGTCTCAAACCATACATTGTTTCACACAATCTGATGCACAACACAACACTTGATACACGGCCCTCACGGCATCTGATACACTGTACTCATACACTGTATTCTGCACTGACACACTGTTCACAACATTACTCACGGCATTCATACACTGTACTCATACACTACATTCTGCATTGATACCCTGCTCACGGTATTCACACACTGTATTCATATACTGTATTCTGCACTGATACACTGCTCACGGTATTCACACACTGTATTCATACACTGCATTCTGCACTGATACACTGCTCACGGTATTCACACACTGTATTCATACACTGCATTCTGCACTGATACACTGCTCATGGTATTCGCACACTGCATTCTGCACTGATACACTGCTCACGATATTCACACACTATATTCATACACTGCATTCTGCACTGATACACTGCTCACGGTATTCACACACTGTATTCATACACTGCATTCTGTAGTGTACTGATGCGTTTGCCATTTGTACTTTTCAACATCCCTTCCAGATTCCTACTGTAGGAGGTGCTCCAGCTGGACCATCCATTCCTGTTCGAGGGGGAGATGGAGAGGGCAGAGTACACCCCCGTACCAAGGCGGGGCGCACTCATGTTGGGAGTAGCTCACGGGCACCAGTCCCCGATGACGATGAGTCCGAGGCGGAGACGGAGGCGAAGGCAGAGGTGGAGTAATCTGTGGAGGAGACCGGAGATGGCACTGACTCAGGCTCAGATGATGGCGCTGATGACGATGCTCCTGGACCTTCATCCAGGAAGAGGACGAGGACAGACCCTTAGGCCTGAGGCCGCTTGACATTGATCCAGATTTTTGCTGCTTTTCTTCTTCTTCTTTTTTGTACTTTTCTTTTTTTTGCTGGTAGCTAGAGTACCTTGTACTACCGCAGGCAGGTTTTGTTTTGTACTTGAAAAAGATGATGAAATGAAACAATGCTTTTTATCTGAAAAAGTGTTACATTTGTACATTTCATGCTTCGCATTACATTACATCACATCACATAACAATGTAAATGGAATTGATCTCCTGTCTGAAAGTCAAATATTTGTATTGTAATAACCAGGTAACGAACCGGCCAACAGAAAAACAACTCATACAACCCATTGCTTAGTCTGAACAGTCGGCCCATACTCTGCTGGGAATTAATCTGCATATAGGCCATTCTGTTTATTCTGCATACGGCAAACCTTGAACAAACAGTCCAATTTGATAAGACGGAATACAAAGGTAGAATCGGCTGAAGTTGAAGCACACTCAGATGCCCCAAATTTTCCCTTTCTTCTTTTGCTTCGCATAAATTTGGAGAATGGCACAGCACTCTAAGCACAGCATGATTAAAATTTTTTGAGATTGAAAAAGGATTTTTCAAACCGGGGTATTGAGCCTACAACTGAACACAGTAAAAAAGACTCAAACAGAAAGTACACGACCTAATCACAACGAGACACGCTCGGAAAAGACTCAAAATAAAAGTTAAGGTAAACAAAACAAAAAACACAACATACCGACGTGTTTACAAAAATGAGAAACCTCAAATCACGAAGAGCCAATTCCTTTGGGCATTGTTCCCACCCTTTCTGATTTGTGATTCTCACATCACTCGGCCCTCAAGCTCGGTTTTTTCTCTCAAAACACTTTTGCTCACTTTTCTCTCAACTTACACCTCTCTATTCTTTATTCTCTCATTTTCCATCCCTTCCCAGGGTGGTTAGTAGATGAATAGGAAGTTGTGGGTTCACGCCCAACACTATTAGCTCACGGCTATTTCCTCCCGGGACGTCTAGTCGATGTTCTGGATGGAGTATCTTGATCCATTCTAATTTGTGCTTCACACTTGGCTCGATACCTCGTTGCTTAAAGGTTGTTGAGAGCTTTCAGCCCTTTACTGACAGCTTCAGTTGTGTCTTCTTCTGGCGAATAGAGTGCCCTTCTGGCAAGTAGCTGACGACGGGAAAACGACAAAACACCTGACTCAACTGTGCCCCTATTTCATCATTTTGACCATTTTTTGCTTTGGTTTTCTACTAAAACAGTTTTGACCAAAATGAGAGTTAGATTAACATGCTTGTTCAATTTTCTGATTTAAAATCATGCAAGTCAGGCTATGAGCACTAAAAATTTTCCTTTCTTGGGTCTAAGAAAATGGTCCAGTTTTGGAAAGTGAAATAATTTTCGAGAGAATAGTCAACCTCAGTAAAAAAAAAAAATCTCAAAAATCATTTTGGCAAACAGCGAGTGCTCAACGAGCATGAAACTTACTCTCGAGATGTACAACCTCAGATCGGAGGCAATGGAAAATTGCCCCTTGTTCTAAAGGGCACAGCACGGCAACGGAAAGTTGCCCCTGGTTTGGATGGCGACTCATGGCAACGGAAAGTTGCCCCTTGTCTGGATAACGCCGCAGCATACTGTAGCCAGTCCTCATTAGTGATGATCACAACCGAACTCTCGGATATAGAGAAGATGAAGATGGTTAAAACCAATATATGGACACAGTCACTTTGAAAGTGTTGGTGGCTGGACTTCAGGGTGAAGTTGCCTACGTATCCCAAACATGGGAATCAAGCCTACGTAGTTCATGGTGTCACAACCGAACTATCGGATTCAGAGAAGGCAAGGATGATCAAAACCATTACATGGACTCAGTCGCTATGAAAGTGTTGGGGGCTAGACTTCAGGATGAAGTTGCCTACGTATCCCAATCATGGGAATCAAGCCTTATGTAGTTCGGGTTAAGGTACACTCGTGTATTTTAATCTTCACTTTTTTTTAGGCTCTAACTTTTGCCAAGGCATCCGTTGTGGGTTTTCGACCTTGCGAGCTTTGTTCTTCTCTCCTTTTTTAATTCTTTTCTTTTCTCTTTTTTTTTTCTTCTATTTTTCTATTTTCATTTCTTTTGCATTTTTTTTCTTTTTTTTTTAATATTTTCTATTGCTCTAACTTTTGTCTGGGTTGCCCTTCCGGGTTTTTGGCCCAGCAAGCCTCTCAAAGGGTAAAAGTGTAACAAGTCCATGCCAAATGGTTTTGAGATCCTGAAATCATCTAAATCCAGGAAAATGACTGTTGTATTGATTTGCTGAAGGACCCGTCTTCGGTTCTTCAAGCACATCGGACATTTTTGCCCCTAGTTGGAGGGGTGCTTCTGTTCTAGCTTCACAAGTTTCTTCTGATGAGATTTGATCTTCTTGATCTGACTTTGGTGCCTCTTGTTCGAGGGCTGCTTCCAACCTGGCCACACAGACCTCTCTTGATGGTCGATCGTTGAACACTCCGAATTGTGGTTCAAGGTTTTAAAGCAAGGGCTCAAGTCCTGAGGCTGAGAGCGATCCTAAGCTGCACAATCTCAAGAGCGATTCCACACAGGTCTTCGCAGGACTGCGCAAAACGTTTTTGAAAATTTTTAAGAAAGCGACTAATCGCTCGTGCTGAAGACAGTGCGGAACCAATCTGGATCAAGCCAAGGTCCTTCTCAATACTCACGTTAACAAACATGATTTCAATCATTAAGGGCTTAGCATGCCTCTCTTTCTCTCAAATGATCAAAGTTTTGCAAATCCCAAGGAATTCCTTCCCCTTTGTTTTCACCGCAGTGTTCAAAA
Source organism: Camellia sinensis (assembly GCF_004153795.1). Lineage (NCBI taxonomy): Eukaryota > Viridiplantae > Streptophyta > Magnoliopsida > Ericales > Theaceae > Camellia > Camellia sinensis. The sequence goes on from NW_021025432.1 coordinate 350,649, forward strand.
AGGTTTTGAAAAACTTAGGTCAATGCAATGATTTCAAGGCACAGAAAAGACACAGCTTCTAGTCAAATACTGCCATCTCATTTAGAATTTCTGGCACAACTGGCACACGGCAAAAGCAAACACAAGAGTGTGAGAATTACTGCTTTTTCATTCAGATCTGTTGGCACAACTGGCTCAAAGTAGCAATAAGTACAAAACATGACAACCACAGCTGTTTCATTCAGATTTCCTGGTTGCAACTAGCTCCACGGCAGAGACAGACTCAAAAGAAAGCAAAAGGGTAATTACGAAACAAAAGGGTGTTCAAGGCAACAACCCCGAAATCACCCGACATTTTATACAATGGGACTGACTTGACGCGACAAGACAGACCCTTAAGCAAAAACACTGACTCAAAACAAAGAGACAGACTCAAAACAAGACCACCGAACTGACTCAACACCTAAGTCAGGAACCACAAAAATTGGCATTCGCAGATGCTCAAAAGTGCGTGCCAGACGCCACGTCCAAAATGCACCGAGCGCCGCTTGCAAGTGGTCCAACCCCTGATCACATGCTTACGGTATCCTCGAAATCCAACAATTCAGTGGTGACAGACTTTGCTAAGGTGGGTGGGAGGATGACCTCATTGTCCATCAAATCTTGCACTTCGTGGCGAAGGCGGAAACAACCGTCGGTGCTATGACCGGTTTGCTGGTGGTATGCGCAGTACAAGGTAGCATCATGTGTAAGAGGGAGATTCTTCGGGAGAGGTCGAGGTTCGAGGGGTTTAAGATGTCCCTTTTTAGCCAAAATTTGAAATGCCCTAGACAAAGGCATGTAGAGGGTGTGAAAGACCCTGCGCCCTCGAGGTAGGTACTTCGAAGTCTGAAGGTTCTTGCTAGACGCACTAGCGAAATGGTCGGCAGGCACTGCCTTGGCTTTCTGATCTTTTCCTGGTGTAGGGTTGGGAATGGAAGAAACTGTCTTGGCATGACGGGGCCTATCCCGATTTTTCGCCTGGCTTGAACTGCCTTCAGTTGGGGTGGGAAAAGCATCATCCACAGCTTTAGTCATGACTGCGAATACTTACTGCTTATTTATTCCCCCGGCTTTCAAAGCCTCGACTGCCCACAACAGTTGTTCAACGGGATCAGCATCTGTTCCCACTTTATTCTTACCTCTAGCCTTAGCCTGATCGAGGGTTTGGGTTGCTATATCAAAGCGGAACCCGGTTGTTGTTGACATGTCGTTACCGTAGCTGGAGGCAATCTCTGGTTGGCTGAGCTCGATCACAATCTGCCCCAGTAGCGGGGGCTCCTGTGGTATAAAATTCCTGGCATATGATGTGGCTGGTGGCGAAGCCGACATTCCATAGGCCGGATCGGCCACGGATCTCTGGAGGTCGCCGATCATTCCTATTAACTCTAACGTGGTGGGCTCACGAGCCTAATACAACTGGGGGGTCCAGATCGGGTGTGCAGCAGGCGACCTGGGTGGATGCGGGACATCAACATTGGTCTCATCCTGCGAGATGATCCCTTGGTCTAATGCGGCTGCCATAATCACAATTTCCTCTGAGCTTTGGGTCGTCATAAGTCCGTTGAACCAAACGGAGACGATGTAGTCGATGATTGATGGATCCGATATCTGTCTTGCCTCAGCGAGGAAGAACACCAAATCTCTGAACCCAAATCTCTGAACTGAAAGGGAAAGCAAACAGTATTTTAGCCCAACTGAACAGACATAAGCGTAGCCAAATAACTGTACTCTACTACTGATCACTGTTTCACAAAATCACTGCCCCGAAACACTGAATCTGATATCCATGGATATAACCGATTCTCAAATTCTGATACTGATGCCTTTAGGCCTGATGCCCCAGACTTGCAAACTGGTATGTACGTTCCTGTAGAGATACACTCTAAAAGCACATAGCAAGTAAGAGAGAGCCAAAACACCCCTATGTTGGGGTAGGGTTTCCCTGTCCTATTTTGTCAGGAGCTAGGGTTTCACTACGCACACAGCGGTTTCAAACAACCTAACATCGGGTAAGCAACCTGTCCTAGCTTGGAATGGTCACTATGGATTTCGATATGCACTAGGTCGAATGGTCAAAAGGGTGCCCCGGTAAAACCGGGGTTTGTGTTCCCATACTGTCAGAGCCCATAACCGGTCAGCCTTATGGTCATGCCTTGACAAGACAAGCCTCCGGCAAACCGTTCAGGAATGGCAGATGGAAAACACTGTGTCCTAGGCACACCAATGCACATGCAATGCAAAGAAACACATAAGTGAAATCAAAACAGGATATCACGAGTTCGAGTCAAGCTCTCTAAGTCCCCAGTAGAGTCACCAGACACTGTAGACGTCCCCGAACGCCCCGGGAGGATGAGTCCCGTTCTGTTCGTTTTGGGCTCACTACAATTCGGACTCTCAAATCGTCACAGTTCTTAATCTGAACCAAAGAGTCCAAATCCGGCAAATCGTTTTGAAAAACAGATTTTTAGAAGGAAGTGCCAAACATGGACTGCTTTGCCAGATACAGAGCCGCCACCTAAATATTTTTTTTAATGGGGGAATTTAGGAAACCCTGACTCGTTTGCCTAAGGCCACGTGTTCGTCATCACCAGAATTGCCTCGGCTCGGGAACTTGGGTACGATTGGGGAAGGTCAGCTATGAGCACCCCCTCTCGCCCGATCCGAAGATCGGCCTCTACTAATCGTGATATCTTGTTTTGAAAACATTATGTGTTCTTATTCCGGTTATTAGCCTAGATTTACTATGTGATGCGCACAACATACAAGTATAGACTGAATCGCCTGAGTTAGAACAAAACATTTCATGTTTATTTTTTGAAAGCAGTTTGCTACTCGTAAGTTGGCTAAAATGCAGGTTTTGCCACCCTCAAGTGGGCTTAAAACTCACGGTTTTAATGCATTATTCCAATTCAGGTAATTCAACCTCCATCCACAGGCATTCAAGCAGTTATATCACATAAGCAAATAGCCTCATGGTAATCATGCTGTCATGGCAACATTCACACGCATGCCAGGATGCTAAAGCGTAAAAGCTTACAGTGTACTCCAAGCCAAAACAAAGAACTCGTTAGCAATCAATGTATGATCCAAGTTCATGTTAAGTGCCTAATGTAACGCATACCGAATGCAATCAAGATAGGCTCGGCTAATCCTAGGATGGCATGTGAAATGCAACCATTTGATGCACGTATTCAAGTTAGATTTGAAATACTATGCAGTTAGCATGATGTTCTGAGCCCGATGCATGCATTACCGATGAATGATGCACGCGTGCATGGCATAAGGATGCTAAATTAAATATGCCCTAGTACTAACAATCAAAGCAGGTAAGTAAAAGGGAGAAAGAAGTGGGGGTTGGATGACATGCACACACGCACCCACACTTATTACAAATTTGCCCTCGCTCGGAGGGACCGAAAGAATAATACAGATTTAACTAACCTACAAGCTAATTAAATATTACAGACCAATTAAACTAGTTAAGCAAATTAACTAATCTAATAAAACAGTAAACAGCCTCGGGAAGAGGGCCTGATGCAATGCGTGCTCGGCTCCGCTCGGAAGTCCACTGTCATGCATAAGTTTGCCTCTGTTTCCCCTGCTCTGTTCTTCTGAAAATTGCACGACTCCCAAGGTATGCTCTATGGACACTGTGGATCACCACCGACCAAGTGGAAACCCCACCGACCATGTCCGGATGGTCATCGACCATTTGTTGATCTCTCGGCCATTAATAATTGGTCGGTTGGCAGTATGGGTGGCCGGTTGGCCAAAGCTTCTTGCAGAAACTGTTTTGACAGCAGCAGAGGGCAAAACAAGGCATGACAATACATTTCAAGCAAATATGTGCACCAACACATCCCTTATCATGTTTGTGACTCAAAGGGGTATGTTTCTTGATTCTCGGACCACCAATCGCGCATTTCAATGCGTGATGGCCCAAGGAACCAAGTCGTGCATTTTGATTTCAAATGAAATGCAATGCATACAAACATACAAAGGGGCTTTCAACCTTTATCATGGCTTGATCAAGAGGTGAAAGATGCATGCAATGATATGCAACCTAAACATGTGAGCTAAGTGTGCAACATGAGATGCAAACAAGTAAGCATGCAATAGGCACACAACCTAAGCAAATAAGTATGCAAGACATGGAATAACTATGCAAGCTTAACCATACAAGCATGCAAGGTGCAACATGGACAACATATTAGGCAACTTAGCCAAGAGAATGCATGCCAAATGCAAAGCGATTGAAGCATACAACACATGCAATAGGCTAAGTATATGACAACACACAAGGTGAGCATGCAACAACATGCAAACAATGAATAACCTGTTAGCAAGGTGCGTCGGCAGACAAGAAGCAACTTACAAACTTAAGCAGATCCATGCTAAATCCTGTGGAGATGAAGATATCAGTCTGTACCGACAAGTGTAGAAGCAAGGGTATTACTGGTCAGAGATGGAAAAAGAAAGTACTGAGTTGCAGAGGCAATGTGTAAAATGTCAGTCCGATCCTAAAGACGAAGAAGCCCATTTCTTAAGCAGTGAGGAATAGAGGCAACCATATATTAACTACCTTGGAGGTGGCATACTGTCTAAGAACAAAGTCGATGCAATCAGAGTTAAAAGGCGAGCCTTTCACTTCTTCCTTGACCAAGGCAAGCTGTACCGCAGAAGCTTCGAGAGGGAACCTTTGCCGTGTTTATTAAAGGATGAGGCAAACGAAGTGCTGAGGAAAGCCCACAAGGCAAAGCATCAAGGAGCGCAGCGATTATATGGGCACCTTATTCACCTCGGCTACTACTGGTTGACAATGGAAGAAGATGCTAAAAACTTTGTAAGGAGATGCCAATCCTGCCAGAAGTTTAGGAACTTGATACATGTACCAGCGGTTGAACTGCATAACATTAAGACCCTTATCCGTTTCATACTTGGCCATAGTAGGTCCTATGTATCTAAGTTACCACCAACCTCACCACTGAAATCCCTCAAGATTTCAGTGGTGAGGAGGCCCAAACAAAGTGGTCCCGAAGCTCACCAAAATAGCACAAAAATAGGGCCAATCAAGGCCTAAGAGGGGTCAAACAACCCCAAAGCTCAAAGCAACCTTAAACAACTATTTTAAGCAGGTAAAAACAGAACTTTTATATGTTATATGCAAAGTCTAAAAATAGTTGCAAGATAGTCAAAAAAGCTATGCAAAAATGGGGAATAAAGGGCAAGAACACTCACCCTTGAAGAACACTTCCAAGATCACAAGACCAGACCTCTTCTTGGATCAAAACCAGCTCAAAAAGTCTAAGATCAACCTTCTAATGCCTCAGCAACTAAGGAAAGGTGTAATGGTAGGTGTTTGTGTGCAATAGTAAGAACAAACACACACTAAACACTCAAGAGAGGGAGATATATAGAGATAGAGTATAAACAAACCCTAACCCTAAAACTCAAAGCTCTGAAAAATTTGTCAACCCCAATGGAGGGAGAAGAGGCTCCTTCTTATAGACAATCCCTTTTGTAAAGCTTTCCATACAAGCTAGCCACGAGGGAGATCCCTCCATACACGTGTATGGAGGGGAGCAAAGTGTATGCCAGCTAGCATAGCTGGCATAAAAATATTTGCAAAAGTAGATGAACAGTGGTCGGCCAGCCAAAAATGCAATTTGACCAAAATAGATGGCCGGTCGACCATATAGAGTGCCGGTCGGCCAAACATTTGGCCGATGGAAACAAAACACAGCTGGTGGCCTCAAGCCATGACCGGTGGAGTGTGGGGGCGACCAACAAGCCATTCCCTGCCCTCCAAAGCAAAAACACAAGTGTTTGGTGCAAACCCAAACACAAAACAGTCGAGTCGAGAGATGCTGAGGCAAGACGCGTAGCCGAGACCTCCGGGAACTCAAGACGAGCACAAACAAGGATGATCACCGAGTGTTCAAATGGTGACGTTCAAGTCTTGAGGACGGTCAAAAATGGGGTGTCTACATATACCCAAAATCAGTGGCCATACACAATTGAAATTAGACAAGAATGCTCATGCAAACATGCCCAATGCAAGGGACCGAACCTAAGGCATCAAATGCCACTCTACCAAAGCATGGCAATGGATGAAATATGGCATGCAAACACACATTCTCCAGCTCTGAAACATGATGCACAATGGTCCCGAATCATGCAAACATTTCACATAATGCATGCTAGATGGCACAATTATCGAAACTAGTGAAGCAGATTACACTAGAGGTACACAAAGTGATGCACAAATGGCAAGACCAGCCCTAAATAGACCCTAGGCAGGTCCAAGATAGTGGGAAAACGGCCTAAAATGATGACTCAATATGAAAAGAAATGAAGCTCATTCAATGGTCCGAAAACAAGGCATGCAAGCCCACCTCTCAAACGCATTTAAAGAGTGAAAATCATGGGAATATGGCATACATGTAAGCTCTGAAATATGATATTCAATGGCCCTAAAACATGAAAACACCTCAGTATATGCATGTAATAGGCCTCGAAACTCAAAACTAAGCATGGACATTGAACTATAAGCATGCAAAACAAACATCATTCGACCATGAGACCCAAAAACAGAGCTAAGGAAGTGCAGAATATGCACAAAATCAGTTTAAGGCATGGCCAAAAAGTGCTAAAATCAAGGGTCAACAAAGCATGCAAAGAAAGCTAGTGAACCATGAGTTGTACTACAACTATATGAAGCATATGAGAGCTCACCAAACCAGCCAAAAACAGAAGTATGCCATGCCAAAATATGCCCAAAAACCCACTGAAACTCAGTCAATGCATGCAAGAATGATAGGCTCCTTTGGAAGGCCATGCAAGGGGTTATTCTACACATGTATGATGGACATACAAAATGGAAAAACCACCTTTGGAAAGAGGTTATGAGGGTCCTAAAACCCACCAAAAGGGTCCTAAAATTAGTCTAGGAAGCATGCAAGTGAAAGCCCCTTTGAAAGGCCTTAAATAGGATTGTTCTACACATGCATAATAGACACTTTATATGGCAAAATGGGCTTTGGGCAGAGCCTATGTAGACCTTAAAACTCACCAAATAGGGCCTGAAATAGGGCTTTGAAATATGCAAGTAGGAGCCCCTTTGGAAGGCCAACAAAGCTAGTAAATAAATCCAGGGGTGAGAGGGTCACCCCTCTCTGACTTTGATGCTCAAAACAGCATAATAACCACTGAAAATCTGCTGGATTTCAGTGGCCAAAAGGGCCAACAAAGCTCACAACAAAGGCCCTAATGCATGGCCTAAAACAAGAGGAAATGAAGCATGCAAGGGGGTAGATGACCCCCAACAGAAAAATAGTCTTAAACAAACATGTTTAGAAGCTCAAAAAAAAGACTTTTTTCAGTTTATGAGATGGCCTAAATATGCTTGCAAGTATGGAAAAAAGAAGGAGCAAAATAAAGCCAAAAGAGGGAATAGGGTGTTACCCTTGTAGTCAAGAAACTCCAGCAGCCTCTGGTCCCAAAATGCAGCTCCTTAGGACCTCTCAAGAACTCCAAGAAGCTCCAAGCAAAGGTGGAAGCGTTAGGCTATGGAGTTGGTATGCAAAGGGGCAAGAGCTTCACACTTTTGAAGCCTAAAGTGAGAGATATAGAGGGAGAAGTGTGTATGCCTTCAAACCAGGTTCTGAACCCTCTACAAGGAAGGGAAGGCCTTCCTTTATAGACAAACAAGTCTAAAGCTTCTCAAAGAAACTTCAAACCAAGGGCAAACATCCTCCATACACGTGTGTGGAGGATCTAGTCTGTGCCCTCCAGCTGGCACAGCTGGCCTCCATTCAGTCTGTAGAACACACAGGAAGGCCGCTGGCCAGCAAAATTGGTCGGCCGGCTACTATAAATGGTCAGCGTGCTACTTATTTGGTCGGCTGGCACATTGTTCTGGTCGGTCGGCACAATGTTTGGTCTGTCGGCAGGAAAAATCTGCTCTGCAGGTCCAACTTCAAACGGGCATAACTCCTTCATATGAACTCCTTTTTAGGTTATTCTTGTGTCCAAATTGAAGCCCCGGAGGTAATATTTCAAATGGAACGAGCATTTCATAAAAATTCCAACTTTGCAAAAAGTTATGCTTGTTTTGGTGAAGGTTGCTCAGTTTCGGTCCAACCGAGATAATGCCCAACTTCAACCAATCATATCTCCCCCATCCGGACTCGGCTTTAAGAGATTCTTGAATGAAAAATGAAACCCCAGAAGTCTTGTTTCCAACGGTGGTAGCCTCATAGCTTAAATTCAAGTGCATAGACAGATAAGCCTAATTTAGCAAGAACCGCTCGACTCTCTCTTAGCGGTTCATACCCAATTTCTTCCTCAGCTAGGCTTCTTCTCTCTTCTCCTCTTTTCTTCAACTCCAAACCCCCGAACAAGGTGTTTTGAAAGATTTTTCAAAGATTTCATCTCTCTTTCATTCATTTCCACTTTGTCCTTGCTCGGTTTATCGAAAAGCGCATCATTTGACAAAATGTGAGCCTCGGAACATTGTAGAAACTTTATTTCAAAAATGTTTTGAAAGAGAGGGTTTTAAGGTCTAAAAACCATCCAAAATAGCTTTGGTCCAAAATGGACCGAATTGTAGCACAAGCGACTTGGTCATATGAGTGAAAGGGGCTGCAAGTTTTGTTCAAGAAAGAGCTTCTACCTGGTTTGAAAGGTACACATCTTAAAACTTGTGTTCATTGTTTGGCGGGTAAACAACATAGAGTTTCTTTTCATAAAAATGTTGTTTCTAGAAAAGAAAATGTTTTGGAGTTGATTCATTCAGATGTTTGTGGTCCTTTA
>NW_021025432.1:360650-381787 GCF_004153795.1 Camellia sinensis
TCTATTTGTGTTTAATGAATCAATATAACAAAAAAACAAATAGCATGTAAAAAAAATTTAACCACTAACTGAATATAATGGGAATTAAAATTAATTTTATTTTAATTTATTATATTATATGAGATGGTTATTTAATAACTCAAATAAAACTTATCTTAATTTTTTAAACATTTGTTGTCCAAATTAGTACATTAATTGCCAAAGTCGTATAGTTTGGTGACCTTTCTATTGCCTGTTTGGCGTAGTGGTCCCTTTACATAAAGGCCATTGTCACGTGACACCCCCCACACATCCAAAACCCTAGTTTGCAGATTAGCTCTCCACAGTTATATAGATATATATTGACGATAATACTATAATTTTTTTCTTGTATCACAAAAAAATAAATAAATATTGGTTGTATTTGGTTTTAATTATTTGAATTCAATTTTTTTTAAATTAGTTTTTTTTCATTTTTTTTGTTTTTAGTAAATAGTTTTAAATTTTTAATTAATTTTTTTTACTTTTTTAGATATACCTTATTTAGATGTATTTAAAAAGTAAAATATCTATAAAAATATTTTTAAAAAATTAAATAAATAAAAATCAATAAAAAGTGAAATAAAATTATTTTATTTTTAAATTGTGACATTTAAATTTTATTGAATTTTACTAAATATATTATATAATTAAATAGTAGAGGTCAAAATGATCATTTCACCACCTAATCCCAACAGTAAATTATCTCATGAAAATTGTCCCACACCTCCCTCCCCTCGGACAGTGTAATCCCAAATATGAGAAATAAGGAGTCCGGCCGGATTATAAAAAAAAAAATGCCAGATAAAAAGCTTCCAATGGATTATAATTCGAACAGTAAATAATCCCCCTAATCCCGCTAATCAAATGCTCCCTTAATGTACTAATAGATGATGTGACGTAATTTTAGAAGTTTTGGGTATTTGTAATTTATATAATGAGTGGAATCAGTAATAATGTTATAAAGCATGTTGGTCCACTAGTTAGTATATCAATTGATACATATAGTACCATCGCATTATTATAGAAAGTAAACATTGACATTAAATATGTTGTATTAAATGAATTTTTTTCCTAATGTGATTACAATGAATAATACTATATGTACCAATTAGTACACTAATTGATGCATGTAGCACTACCGAATTATGATATCCTTCTTTTGTATTTCTTTTCATCTATTTTTTTTTCCTGATCCTCTCCCCCGCGTATTTCCAAATTATTTAATAAAATAAATATTCAATTACCAATTAATATTCAATTACCAATTACAATTTTTAAATATTAATTTTAAACTAAATTTAATATTTTATTTGCATTTCTCTTCAAAATGATTCATCCCTAAATCTATGGTTGTGGTAAAATTTAAAGGATAAAAATGTATGCTTTTCACCATTAAAGTAAAAGCTACAAACTATAGTGGTTATATTTTAAAAAATTCGGCTAACAAATAATTTATAATGAGAAAATATTAAGAATCATTTTAATGAAAAATATAAATAAAATGTAATTTTTTAGATGAAAATAAAATATTTTAAAATTGTAAATGATAATTGAATATTTATTTGATTAATTAATTTGAAAATACAGGGACAGATGGGGTGAGCGGATCAAGAAAAAAAATAAAAATAAAAATAAATACATAAAAAAGGTATTGTAGTCACATTATAAAAAAAAAAATTATTATTTAATACAACACATTTAATGAAACTGTTTGCTTGCTATGATAGCAGGAGTAATTGACCCTATTTAATGCGTTGTTAACAAACAACCCATAATAATGTGGATTATAAATCATTCACTTCAAAAATAAAATCTGTGGAAGTATTTTGAGAATAACAGCACGTGATTAAGGTAATGTCAAAATGTCAGCCGATGTGTCACGTGGATTGGTCATGCTGTTGAGATGATCTCGGCTAGGTTGAGATTATCTGCGAAGATGTCGAAATCAGAGATAAATAGATAAAGGACAAGAGTCCTAGAACATGAGAGGATTTCAGTCTGGATAAGAATAAGGCTCAAGGAGAGTTTGTCCCTATCTAGCTAGGGGTTCAAGATGAGTATTGAGCTTGAGTCCACTGAAGTAAGGCTTCTAAAAGGATCAGATCACTGCTAATTATAAAACTAAGGCAACCTCATGGGTTTAAGGTAAGTTATTTCTTGTGAAATAAGCACTATTTGTTATTTGTAAAAGATATTGTTTACTGACTTAATCGTCGGAGTGCACCCAGGTAAACAAACCATCGCGGAATCCTCATCTTCTTGTTACAGGTTGTTGGGCTTAATCTATTCTGTCAGTGCTCTCTAATTGAGTTCCTTTTTTGGTTGTATGGTCGAAAATCAACACCCACACAAAGCATCAATACATTTATTTACTACTAGTGGTAACCTATGCTATGCATAGGACTTTATAAATTTTAAAAAATATATTATAAGTATCTTGAAGTAATTTAATATTTTGTCTTGTAGTATACATAAAATTTATAAGTTAATCTTTATGTTTATTACTTTTAAAATTATTAGTTTAAAAAAATTAAAATATATATAAATCTATTTAATGCAATTTTGATAATTTATATTAAAAAAAAGTTAAACCTGATTAAATGAGATTAAATAAGTTACGACGTACCTCTTCTTATTATGAAAATATACAAATTTAAAAGTTATAATTAAGATAAATATACAATTTTATTATTACATGTCACGCCCTCAAATTAAAACATAATCAATCATTCACAAGATCCATAATTAATAAAAAAAAAACCTTTTAATTACATTCATCAGAGTGTTCCTTACAAAAGATGTTATATGTTAACAACAAAAGTAGATGCCCAACGGGCTTATAATTTTCCAAGTTAACACTTGGTTACAACAAAAGAGGGTCAAAAGCCCTTCACGATTTAAGCCCTCGGCTTGGAAATAAAACATATAAACATAAAAGTAAAACAACAAAACAGAGACTTCAGCCTCGAAACGTCCCAAGCTATGACCTTGGAGGCGGCATGTCACCTGTACCAAAAAATGGTGTCTCAAATAGGGTGAGCCAAAACCCAGTAGAGATATGCTAAACCAAATATGAGAAATAACTAAATTATTAGCATCTGATAAATGTTCAACACATGTACATCGATTAACATCATTTCTATAACCCATCAACATTGATATTCATCTTTTAACCTGGTTTCATTTCTATTTCCAATTCACTTTATTGATATGGTTCGTTTATCCAGGTAATTTAAATGAGACTACAACTCATAAAACAACACTTCAATTCATCAACAATTCAAAATGAGACTGCAACTCATATTATCAATACTTCAATCATCAACATTATTCAGATGTATATAAGGTTTAGGGACTTTCACCCTAGACACTCCGGCCAACTTAATTATCAATGGAGTCCATCCCCTCTCTCCTCCCAATCCATGGAGTACATCCCCTATCTCCTCCCAAACAAAGATACATATGCAATGTATTTAAACACTTCATCATACACAATGATCAATTAATGCACATATTCAATGTGTTATTCCAACTGTCATATTCAGTGACATATTCCAATTGATTAGTTTCAATTTACCTAATCATCATGCAACTCTACAACAATCATGGTTATCCTCCACCGGTAGCCCAACACAGTTATTTCTAAACAGATAATTAAATTTATCAAACAGATAAATTAATACATTTTCCACAGGTAAGCGATTTTCCAATCCGATTATACCAATTAATTACATTTTCCCCCAATTCCATAATTTCCAAACCAATTTCATATTTCCCCAATCTTTCATAGTTTACTCAAATAATTTATATAGCTCAAATTTGGGCATTATCCTTCATTTCTCAAAATTTGCAATCAAGGCCAAATTTCTTTCATTTTACATAACTATTTCCATTATCAAGACCTCATACACACAATGGGACCCAAACATGGAAAACCTCCCTTTCAACATTTCAAATTTTAAACCCTAACTTCCCAAAATTTTGAAATCTCACCATTTATACAAAATGACTAATATTTATGTTAAAACTCATAAGAAGGAGTAGTTTATCCCTACCTCAAATGGAGAGACTCAAAGAAGTAGAAGGGAAAAACTCAAGATGCTCCAAACTTAAGCTTTTTCGAATCAAAATGTAGCACACGTAAAGCTCTACTTCTTTAATAAGGGAAAAGGGTAAAGAACCACCACAACAAGGTGTATTTGTAGAGAAAGAGGCAGCCAGATCTAGGGTTTATAGATAAAAAGATATCAAAAAGTGAAGGAGAGAACTGCTGCTATGATCTGATATATACGAAGCTCGCTCGAGCGAAGAAGTGGTCGCTCGAGCGACCAGACACAACAAACACCTCGCTCGAGCGCATGAAGCGTTGCTCAAGCGAACAATGCAAAGCTTCAGGTCTGCAACCCAGACGTACGCTTGACCGCAAGAGTGCTCGCTCGAGCGAAGGAACACAAAACATAGAGCTCGCTCGCTCGAGCAAAGAATACCAACCTTTAGGTCCAAACTACACGCAGAGGCACGCTCGAGCGCAAGAGTGCTCGCTCGAGCCAAGAGACACATCAAAGAAAGCTCACTCAACCGCAATAACCTTCCCTCGAGCGAAGAAGCAAAAATCCAAGGCTTGCTCGAGCGAAGATGTCAAATTCTGGACAACAACCATTTGTTCCAACTCACAACCAACCTGTACCAAACTCACCCAACACGTCCCAAAACTCAAATACAAAGGTTTTAAAAGACGGAAACAAGATATAGACAATAACAACCATGACGGAACCCAAGTCCGGAACAAAATAAATGACGGGGAAAACCAGGATTGCTATAACCTCCCCTCCTTAAAGAATTTTATCCTCGAAATTACAAATATAAATTTCAAAATTGTGATATTTTAATTCTCAACATGATTACAATACATCACTTACCAACATAATCCACTACCGATCATTTCATCTCTTCTCAAGAGAACAATTTATAAATGTAGCTTAATACCGATTATTAACATGTATTCTAGTGAAATTCAACTAATTTCAATGCATATATCCCATAATTACATTTCCACAATATACACTTTACAATTCCATAACATATGCAATGTTAAAGGCATATTTTCATTTCTACAACACATTCAACATATACAATGTTAAATCAAACTCATTTCTTTGAAACATCTGCAACAATTTCAATACTTCCATAATCCGAAACATATACAATGTTCTTAAAGTTTATCAACAAAACAAAATTCTCAATATAAGCTCAAACATCCATAAATAGGTCCAGATATTTTTCTCGGACCTCCAATTCACGTTCCTAAGTGATCTTTTAATTCTCAACATGATTACAATACATCACTTACCAACATGATCCACTACCGATAATTTCATCTCTTCTCAAGAGAACAATTTATAAATGTAGCTTAATACCGATTATTAACATGCATTCTAGTGAAATTCAACTAATTTCAATGCATATATCCCATATCTCCATAACATATTCAATGTTAACAACATAATTACATTTCCACAATACACATACTTTACAATTCCATAACATATGCAATGTTAAAGGCATATGTTCATTTCTACAACACATTTAACATATACAATGTTAAATCAAACTCATTTCTTTGAAACATCTGCAACAATTTCAATACTTCCATAATCCGAAACATATACAATGTTCTTAAAGTTTATCAACAAAACAAAATTCTCAATATAAGCTCAAACATCCATAAATAGGTCCAGATGTTTTTCTCGGACCTCCAATTCACGTTCCTAAGTAGCTTCCTTAACCCCGTGATGTTTCTACAATACGTTGACCAAGGGAATGGTCTTGCCTCGCAAGACTTGGTCCCGTCTGTCCAAGATCCTCACCGATCTTTCCTCATACGAAGCATCCTCGTCTACTTCTAAGTCGGTCCAATCCAACACATGTGCCAGATCTAGCTCATATTTCAGAAGCATACTAACATGAAACACGCCATGCACTCCGGACAACTGCGGCGGTAATACTAGATGGTAGGCAACCTCTCCAATCCGCTCAAGGATCTCAAAAGGGCCAATAAACCGAGAGGACAACTTCCCACTCTTCCCAAACCTCATCAAACCCCGTCTAGGTGATATTTTCAGAAATATGTGATCACCCACCTCAAATGACAAAGGTCTTCTCATACGGTCGACATAACTCTTTTGGTGACTCTAGGCTGTAACTAGCCTCTTACGGATAAATGCCACTTTTTCCGTCATTTTTCACACCAACTTCGGGCCTAACAAAGGTGCATCACCCACATCGGTCCAACATATTGGAGATCTACACGGTCGGCCATACAAGGCCTCAAATGGTGCCATACCAATACTCGATTGGAAACTGTTATTGTAGGCAAACTCTACTAAGGGTAAGTGTCTCTCCCACGACCCTTTAAAGTCAAAGACACAGCCTCGAAGCATATCCTCAAGTATTTGAATAGTGTGCTCTGACTGCCTGTCAGTCTGAGGATGGTAAGCCGTACTAAAAGTCAATCTATCTGTAAACTCTGCCACAACCTAGCAGTAAAACGCAGATCTCTATCTGAGATAATCGACACTGGGACCCCGTGCAACCTTACTATGTCCCGAATATATAAGTCGGCAAGGTGATCTACTGAATCTCTCACGCGCATCGGAATAAAGTGCACCGACTTAGTCAACCGGTCCACTACCACCCAAATGGCATCACTACCTTGTTGAGTCCTCGGAAGACCTACAACGAAGTCCATCGTGACATGCTTCCATTTCCACTTGGCCATAGGCAAGGGTTGCAACAAACCCACTGACCTCTGATGCTCGGCCTTCACTTGCTGACAAGTAAGGCATTTTGACACAAACACCGCCACATCCTTCTTCATACCCCTCCACCAAAACTGGCGACTCAGATCATGATACATCTTCGTGCCTTCCGGATGCACCGCAAGGCGTGAATGGTGAAACTCTCGAAGTACTTCCTCTCGGCAAGACTCCAGTACAAACAAATGGTCTCGGTACCTCATACTTAGGTTGGGATACATAATCAAACCTTTCTCTACCTTCTCACTGGAGATCTTTTCCTGGAGGGATTCTACCTCAAGGTCATCATTTTGTGCTTCTAACACCCTATTCATAAGTGTAAGTTGTGCAACTACAGAAAACAAGGCTGCAGAGTCAACAGGCTCGCCCAGATGCAAGTCAAACTCGCCAAGAGTACCCAACATCTCCCATTCTCGAATGGCAATACAAGCTACATCACTAATGGATTTCCTACTTAGGGCATCGACCACAACATTGGCCTTTCCCGGATGGTAATGCAACTCGAAATCATAATCTTCTATAAACTCCATTCATCTGCTCTGCCTCAAATTTAAGTCCTTCTGTATAAACAGATACTTCAGACTCTTATGATCCGAGAACACCTCGAATCTCTCACCACAAAGGTAGTGCCTCCAAATCTTCAAGGAAAATATCACAGCTACTAACTCTGGGTCATGAGTAGGATAGTTTCTCTCGTGTGTTTTCAACTGCCTCGAGCCATAGGCCACTACTTTTCCCTCTTGCATCAACACACAACCCAAACCCTCTCATGAGGCACCACAATACACTACATAACCCAAACCCCTCTCCGGAATAATCAAGACTGGAGTGATGGTAAGTCTAACTTTAAGTTCTTGGAACGACTTTTCATAAGTCTCACTCCATACAAATTTGACCCCTTTCCGCGTCAATCTAGTCAAAGGCGAAGCTAGCCTGGAGAAATCTTTTACAAATCGACGGTAATACCCAGACAACCCCAAAAAACTACGGATCTCAAAGACACTTTTAGGCAATGCCCAATATTGCATTGCCTCTATCTTGGATGAATCAACAGACACCCCTTCCCCGGATACCACATGGCCTAAGAACTTAACCTCTTTCAACCAGAACTTACACTTTCCAAACTTAGCATACAACTTATGGGCTCTAAGCAACTTAAGCACCACTCGCAAATGTTCATCGAGCTCCTCCTCAGAAGGTGAATAAATCAGAATGTCGTCCACAAAAATGTCCACAAAAACGACCACAAAGCGATCTAAGAACTCCCAGAAGATCCGGTTCATCAAGTTCATAAACACAGCCGATGCATTGGTGAGCCCAAAAGGCATCACCAGAAACTCATAGTGGCCATACCTCGTACGGAATGCCGTCTTCAGGATATCTTCCTTCCTGACCCTCAACTGATGGTAACCCGATCTCAAGTTTATCTTAGAGAAACAGCAGGATCCTTTAAATTGATCAAACAGGTCATCTATACGAGGCATAGGGTACTTGTTCTTAACCGTAGCCCGATTTAACTTTCGATAGTCAATGCAAAGTCTTAAAGCCTCATCATTCTTTTTAGCAAAGAAGGTTGGTGCTCTCCAAGGCGAAGTACTAGGGCAAATAAAACCCTTATCTAGTAACTCTTGGAATTGAATCTTTAACTCACTCAACTCGGCTGGGGCGAAACAATACGGTGCCATGGAAATCAGTGTCGTGTACCAAGCACTAAGTCAATAGAGAACTCAATCTCTCGATGGGGTCGTAAACTAACAAGATTCTCGAGAAAGACATCCAAGTACTCATAAACCACTCTGGGCAACTCAATCGGGGTCTCATCACATTCACTGCTCATACAGCTAGCGAGAAGACAACTAAGCTCACTCCGCCCTCGCGGATCATACACCAGCGGTAAAACCCTACCAACCCGATCTCCCATGAAATAAAAACAATCCCTGCTCAAGGTACATACAGTAACCCTCTGGCGGTAACAGTTTATAATAGCCCGGTATGACGATAGCTAGTCCATACCCAAAATCACATCAAAACCCGACATATCCATCAATACAAAAGAAAAGGGAAGCCGATGATCAGCGACCTCTATATCACAGCCCCGACACCCCTGTTTCAAAATCAACTCACCCCCAATAGGTGATACTACACAAATAGGAGATGAGAACTATGCCAACTCCAATCCCAAAACAGATGCAAATGCAGCAGATATAAAGGAATGGGATGCACCCGTATCAATCAACACATTAGCAACTGAGTTGCAAAACAAAAAGGTACCTCTCACAACAAATGGAGCCGGTACAAGGTCCTGCACTGTAACAGCATACACACGCCCTGTAGGTCTCTGATCTACCTGCTCACCTCTAGGAGCATAAGACTGCTGCACAGACTAAGCTGAAGAGGCTCCTTGATTGGCCCTCGAGGCGTGAACTGACTGAGCTGGCTAATGACTCTGTGTCTGCCTTGAACTAGACGCACAAGATGTGCTACTCAACTAGGGGCAAAACCTCTTCAGGTGCCCCGCCTGCCCACATTGATAACAAGTGAGCTGTTGGCCTCTGCCTTGACTCTGGCTTTGAAAACGAGCTGAAGAAGAAGCTGCTCTATGCCCTTCTCTCCTCTGCGGGCAAGCTGGAGACTTGTGGCCCAGCTGACCACATTTGTAACAAGTGATGTCTCCCTGACTGCCTCTCCTAGAATCTGAACTCGGTACTGGAAAGGTAGATCTAGAATGTGCTCCCTGGGACTGCTGAGGGTTAGAACCCCTCTGCCTCTTACCGCCCCCCTGACCCTCCTAGAGCCGTTCATCCTTTCCTCCTCCGCATGTATAATGATCTCAAGATGGGCTGCAGCCTGCACAAGGCACCCATACTCCCTAGTCATGGACCTGGCCATTCGAAACATGAGTCCGGTCCTCAATTTCTTCTCGAACTCCAAACAGCGGCATTTCTCAGCTGCTACTAACTCTGGTGCAAACCCCGATAAGCTAGTAAAAGTGGCTTCAAACTCTGCCACAGGTGTATTCAGCTGCTTAAGTTGACAGAACTGATCTCTCAACTTCTCCCTAACAGTGGGAGGCAAAAATTTCTCCTGGAAGGCGTCAACAAAAGCCTCTCAAATTCCCCCAATGCGCCCTCGCACAAACTTCCACCACTGACCCGCGTCTCTCTTCAACTGGAAGGACGCCAAGGTCACTCGCAAACCTCCGTTTTCGATGCCAAGCATCTCAAACGTTTTCGTCATTTGCTCTAGCCACTCGTCAGCCTTTAGTGGCTCTTTTGAATCACCTAAAAACTCGTCCTGATTCAACCAGAAAACTCCCTCTTTAGAAAAGACGGCCCTGCCTTAGCTACATGGGCCTAGACTTGATTCTCAGCCCTGAGAATGTCCATGGATTCCCTCAATGCTCCTGCCATCTCGCGGGCTAAAGTGCCCATGGCCTACTGACCTACTGGCTTGGCCACATTGGCCTGACCAAGTCCCTCCTCCTGTGCCGGAATTTCATCCGGTATAGGCATCTCCTGCCTCTTAGGCCTACCACGCCTACCACCACATCCTCGTCCTGACATCCTAATAAAGGTAACAAAAGGATTAGCACATTCATAAATGTGCCGAAGCTATTTCACTTGTGTCCTAATACGATGGACAACTGTAATTCACTCCACATAAGCACATAATCACATGAGTACTTACGAATTTCATTTCCAGATAATGACCGTCCCGTGGCGTTGCTAGAGTTCCAGTCAGAAACAGCAGTGATCAAGTGTCTTTCCAACAGGATAAGTTTCTAACAAGTGAGACAAACCCATAGTGGTACTAACCACTTCCCACGTATCCAAAGTGTTCAAACCCGGTACGCTCTGATACCAAGTTGTCAAGCCCTCAAATTAAAACATAATCAATCATTCACAAGATCCATAATTAATAAAAGAAACCTTTTAATTACATTCATCAGAGTGTTCCTTATAAAAGATGTTATATGTTAACAACAAAAGTAGATGCCTAACGGGCTTACAACTTTCCAAGTTAACACTTGGTTACAACAAAAGAGGGTCAAAAGCCCTTCACGATTTAAGCCCTCGGCTTGGAAATAAAACATATAAACATAAAAGTAAAACAAAAAAACAGAGATTTTAGCCCCAAAACCTCCCAAGCTATGACCTTGGAAGCGGCATGTCACCTGTACCTGAAAATGGTGTCCCAAATAGGGTGAGCCAAAACCCAGTAGAGATATGCTAAACCAAATATGGAAAATAACTAAAACATTAACATCTGATAAATGTTCAACACATGTACATCGATTAACATTATTTCTATAACCCATCAACATTGATATTCATCTTTCAACCTAGTTTCATTTCTATTTCCAATTCACTTTATTGACATGGTTCGTTTATCCAAGTAATTTAAATGAGACTATAACTCATAAAACAACACTTCAATTCATCAACAATTCAAAATGAAACTGCAACTCATATTATCAACACTTTAATCATCAACATCATTCAGATGTATATAAGGTTTCGGGACTTTCACCCTAGACACTCCGGCCAACTTAATTATCAATGGAGTCCATCTCCTATCTCATCCCAAACAAAGATACATATGCAATGTATTTAAACACTTCATCATATACAATGATCAATTAATGCACATATTCAATGTGTTATTCCAACTGTCATATTCAATGACATATTCCAATTGATTAGTTTCAATTTACTTAATCATTATGCAACTCTACAACAATCTTGGCTATCCTCCACCGGTAGCCCAACACAGTTATTTCTAAACAGATAATTAAATTTATCAAACAGATAAATTAATACATTTTCCATAGGTAAGCGATTTCCCAATCCGACTATACCAATTAATTACATTTTTCCCCAATTCCATAATTTCCAAACCAATTTCATATTTCCCCAATCTTTCATAGTTTACTCAAATAATTTATATAGCTCAAATTTGGGCATTATCCTTCCTTTCTCAAAATTTGCAATCAAGGCCCAATTTCTTTCATTTTACATAACTATTTCCATTATCAAGAC
Source organism: Camellia sinensis (assembly GCF_004153795.1). Classification (NCBI taxonomy): domain Eukaryota; kingdom Viridiplantae; phylum Streptophyta; class Magnoliopsida; order Ericales; family Theaceae; genus Camellia; species Camellia sinensis. Next base: position 372,526 of record NW_021025432.1, read on the forward strand.
CTCATATACACAATTAGGGCTATGCACAAAACTGCCAAAACCGCACCGAATCGCTCCGAACTGCACAAAATTTCAACCCTGGCGAGCGGGTTAGGTGGGTTGGAGGACCAGAACTGGCGGGTCAGCGCAGGTGGCGGGTGGTGAAATTTCCCAACCCGTAGGTCTAACCGACCCGACCCACCTATGTTTCAAAAAAAAAAAAACCGCTGTTATACACCCACAGACCAAGTGCAATCTAGCCATAGATTATATCTACCATACACAATAATTTCTCAATTAAACCTAATTGACACCCACCCACACATTTCAATTTCATCTCATTCACACACACACACAGACGATGATGCTGCTGTGTACAACCTTTCATCGATTCACACACACTGATTCATCGCCGATCGGCTCACTCTCCTCACCGTCACTAATTTGTTAGCATCTCCTCTCCTCACCGCTGGTGCTGTGCCGATCGACCGCTGTTAGTCTCTTTCTCTCGATGCTCTCTCTATCTCTCTTTTCTTTTGCTACTCTTTCTCTCTATTCTATATACATTATACATATCTATATATAATATAATATATATCCTGCACTTGGTCTGTATACATTATACATATATATATAACATATATCCTGCTCAGTGCTCTATATATAATATATATCCGGTTTAGGTGAAATTGTTTTTAAATTAGTAAAAGTATTTTTATTTTTAAATAAATTCTTCAAAAGTTTTAAAAAAATGAATAAATTAATATAAATAGGAGTAATATATGGCAGGATTTTATTTATTTACTTAGAGGGTATACATGGTAAGATTTTTGAGCTGCAATAAATTAGTGTAATTAACCCAAAAAAATAAAACTACGTTAATCAAAGATATATAAATAAAGGAAAGACAAAGATGTGGTGTGTTCTGCTTAAATTTTTAAAGAGAACTTCTATATATTAATTATTATTTTCTTCACTTAAGAATTGATATAGCTGCCCTCAATGAAATAGGAAGTGAAAAGTTAGTGGGTAATTATAGCTTTGGATGATGGTCAAGGAAACTCGGTGAGACTAATGAGAAAAACATATACTTATGTTTGAAGGCTAATGCCACACACAGACGACGATGCTGCTGTGTACAACCTTTCATCGATTCACACACACTGATTCATCGCCGATCGGCTCACTCTCCTCACCACCGCCAACCTCTCCTCACCGTCACTAATTTGTTAGCATCTCCTCTCCTCACCGCTGGTGCTGTGCCGATCGACCGCTATTAGTCTCTCTCTCTCACTGCTCTTTTCTCTCGATGCTCTCTCTTTCTCTCTTTTATTTTGCTACTCTCTCTCTCTATTCTATATACATTATACATATATATATAATATAATATATATCCTGCACTTGGTCTGTATACATTATACATATATATATAACATATATCCTGCTCAGCGCTTTATATATAATATATATCCGGTTTAGGTGAAATTTTTTTTAAATTAGTAAAAGTATTTTTATTTTTAAATAAATTCTTCAAAAGTTTTAAAAAAATGAATAAATTAATATAAACACTACAAGAAAAATGAGTTTTGGCGACGTTTATTTAACGGCATTTTATGAAACGTCACATTTTATAATATTTAACGACGTTTCTTAAACGTCGCTGTTTTAAAAAATAAAAACGGCACCGTTTCAAGCGTTTAAAAGCGCCTTCGAATGTCCTCTCTCTCCCTTGAATGGGCAACCCTCTGAATCCCTAATCTCTCTCACTCGCTCATTTTGTAGCCCTAATCTCTTACTCACTCAGTCTCTTGTTCGCTCTCTCTATTTCTCTAAACCCTTTCAATGGATCGATTCATCTCTCGCTGATTCATCTTGGCGATTTCGATTTTGATTTTGATTTCGAAGTTCTCTCTCGATTTCGATTTCAAAATTTATGTTTCGGTGATTCTCTCTCTCAATTTTTGTTAAAGCCCTTTGTAAACCCTTATTTGGAATCCTCGTGCCTTCAAATCTCGTCTCTCTCAACCTTCTCGAAACCATTATCATTCTCACAGATCCATCTTTGAGATTCAGAGCGATTTCGATTTCGAAGCTCCATCACCACCACCACCACCGTCTGCACCGGCTCGATTTCTCTGATTTCGATTTCATCTGAATCTCTGATTTCGATTTTGATTTCGAAGCTCTACTGCCATCACCATCTGCACCAGCGAGGTATGGATTTCTTTGTCTCTCTCAAGCTCTTCCTTCCCGTCTCTCTCAATCTGGTTATTGCAATTGAAATTCTAAACAAGAAACTATAACTTGATTTGTGGCTAAACACATCATTTTCTTCTTTTCTTTACTCTCTGCTTTTGTTGAACTAGATTTAAAGTCTTTGCTTCAAGTCCGGATGAGAGAGAGAGAGAGAGAGAGAGAGAGAGAGAGGATGAGGATGAGGATGAGGAGGAGGAGGAGGAGGAGTTGATTTGTGTCTGAAGGCATCCTTTCCTGATCTGTTATGTTGGCAAAGTTGAAAGATCTCTGAATATATACAGTTACTTTCCTTTTTCCATATTCTCTTTAGCTTGAGGTACAAATATCCAATCTCTTCACTTTCTCTACCTTCAAATCTTGTGTGTATGTATATTTGGATTTATTTGTGTATATTACATGTTTGTTAATATGCTAAGTTCAAGTTGAAGTTCTCTTTTTCTTGTTCTCTGTTAGATTTCTATTTTTCTATTATTTTTCACTGCACCCAAAATACAAAAAGAGACACAAAAATGCACTTTTTAGTTTGTCTCTGGCTGTAAAAGTAGTCCACTATTATGACTTGTAAGACCCACCAACCATCTATATATATGTGTGTATGCATATATGCTAAAAGGGTTTATTATTGTTGAATTTGTAAATTTGAATTGAAGGGCAGTTTGGAAGAAGGCCATGGGACAGGGAGAGAGAGATGAAGGTCAAGATCATCAGACCTCTTAGGTTGATTCTTCTATCGACAGAACTGGTTTGTCTTTCTTTCACTTTCTTTCTCTTCCCTTTTTTTTTCCCCTTTTCTGACAGTAACCATGAATTATTTAATGTTTTATGTGTGTGTGTATATTATGTATTCAATTGTGTGTATGTATGTATGTATGTATGTATTTGTGAACTTGGCGGATAGATAAATAAACCAGACCAAACCAAACCAAACTAGGCCCTTGTGTCTCAATCAGGTCGGTTCGGATAGATAAAGTCACATCTCATAATATGACACATTTGTCTTCACATATATCCAGTATCCTTCATCTAAACCTTACCTCAGTTTGTAATGGGCCTTTTTATGCCCTTACAGTTTGAGTGGCTGAAGTCCAATCAAGAACCAACTAGTTTCCCATGCACCACAAGCTTAGGCTTAATAATTTGCACGCTAAGTGCATTTGCTATCACTAGAGAAATTACTTGTTTATGTATTCCCAGGGCAGTTTTTAAAGCTTTGATGATAATATCTATTGTTCTTGAATCTTAATGCTGTGGGGCATGCGGTAAGAACTCCTTGACATCTATCAGAATGTATTGGCCGAGGAGAGATTCAAACGAATTATTAATACATTATCAAATTCTGATTCCACATATTCTGTAAGTTTTTCTGTCCTGGAAGCATAGAATTCTAGTTTGAAGTTGTACTGCTGTAATTAATTTCATCCTAAACCTTATTTATGAGTATTGGTGGTCCATGACACTAGGTTCTCTGTTGTTAGTCATATGGATTTGGATTCTGGGTTCCTATCACTAGAGAACTTCAAAGCTGCCCTTTCAAGTATCCAAAGGTAGCCAAAGGTGGAATGTTTAAAAGGTATGGGTATTTTATTAGATTGTTTTTGACCTTTCACATGCATTTTTTTGCTTTTACGATTCTCATTATTCTAAATTCTAGTCCTCCCAAATTAGTCCACTAAATTCTAGTGAGTAGGTGAGTAGTAAATAGAAACCAATTTTATTGAAGTTTTTTTTTTTGTTTTTTGGTTCAACAGGTTAATGCTGTTGCCCCAGGGTTCATTGCATCTGATATGATTGCTAATCTTGGGGGAGACATTGAGAAGAAAATCTTGGAAACCATCCCCTTGAAACTCATTTTGAATCGTTTAACATGAATCGAATTGTGAATCATGCGATTCACCATCGTTTCTGTCCCAAAATAGATTCACATCGATCTATGTATGAATCATGAATTGAATCGTGAATCAAATCACGAATTGTAAGATATTGATAAGATAGGTCCTATTTTCAACCACCATTTTACCTCTTAATTAATGGGAACAGTAGGCCGTTATTGCTGTTAAAGATAGACTTTTGTTTTGTGGAAGTTCAGTTTTTGAGTGGATCTAGAGTTGACTACGATGCTCCTGGACACTCATGTACTACTATGCTTTACAGTGCTGATGGAAGTAGGTAAGGTTATTGAAATTAAAGATATCAAACATGATGTAGGTTGGTTCCTTGATCATTTTCTTTTATCCCTGCTCTTTTTGTGTTTTTGAATCCCTTGATGAAATATAGCTGGTCAAATCCTGTTAATCATTCAGCATCTTCTCTTCATTCCTTATCCTTTCTTTCAGATTGTTCTCTTGTGGAACGGGTAAAGATAGGGATTCTTTCCTTGTTGAATGAAATGAAAGTGAAGGAGCAATAAAGAGGACATACTCTGGGTTCAGAAAGAAATCTGTTGGTGTTGTGCAGTTTGACACAACTCAAAACCACTTTTTTACCGTGGGTGAAGATCACCAAATAAAGTTTTGGAACATGGACAATAACGACATTCTCACTAGTATGGATGCAGAGGGTGGACTTTCGGTCAGTATAATCTTTATAGTTGTTTTGGGAAACACCCAGCTTGTTTGAATTCAGCTCTTACTTTATGACATTTTTTTGCCTTATAAGAGTCTTCCTCGCTTGAGATTCAACAAGGAAGGAAATCTTCTCACTGTTACTACAGCAGACAATGGAATAAAGATACTCGTTACCACTGCTGGTCTTAGATCTTTAAGAGTAGTTGAAGCCCCATCCTTTGAAGCATTAAGATCACCTATTGAATCTGCTGCAATTAAGGTCCTTCAATGCTTAAGTTTTCATTTTTTTATTATATAATATTTACATATATATATATATATATTTTTTTTTTGGGTTGAAGTATTTATATCATGGGATCGATAAAGACCTTTGGGTTCATTGATCAGGTTTCTGGTTCTTCTTTTTTTTTTTTTGAAATTTATTCAGAAAACAAATTCTGAAAACCAAACCAATTTTGTTTTGTTTCCACCTCCCCCTTTGTATGCCAAATGTTTGTTGATGCAGTAATTATGTATACTGATTGTCTAGACTAGAGTTTTATATGTTAGAACTGAATTTTACATTATATACTTGGTTCCAATCACAGTGCACCAGTGCATGTTTAAGAGGTGCCTGCCCATGAATACTGTTGACTTTTGTCACGCGATGAGCATGTTCCATTTTGAATGGAACACAGAGAATGACCAAAATAGAGTGATTCTAAGGCTGTCAAGAAACTTTTTATTCTTTTATTTTTTATGTACAATGTCACATTTGTTTCTTTTGGACTGATTATACGTTTTGGTTTCCCCTCTAGAATGGAGTTGATCCTATGGCTAGAAACATGGAAAGCCAAGAACTTTGGATGATGTAACTGATAAAACCAAACCCTGGCAGTTGGCCGAAATTATAGATCCTGCTCAATGCTGGCAGGTTACCATGCCAGACAGCATGGATGCAGTCAACAAGGTGTGTTCCTACTCATTTGTTGCTGCAGAATCTATCTATTGGAATATGCTCGACTGACACATCTACATCCAGGTTGCTCAACTACTCTATACAAATTTCGATTTTGGTGTTTTGGCACCTGGGTCTAATGGGATTCAGAAGTTATGGAAGTGGACACGCAGTGAACAAAATCCAGGTGGAAAGGTAATAGCAAGTTGGGAGTAATTTCATTTGCATGTTTTCCTGTTTCTTTTCTTTTATTAGTCGATATTTGTGGAGGAGAATTCTGAACTCGGTGAGAGTCTAAAGGCCACTGCCAATGTTGTTCCACAGCAATGGCACCAAATAGTGGTCTTGTTATGACTAATGATGTCACAGGTGTCAACCTTGAGGAAGCAGTGCCTTGCATAGCACTCTCAAAGAATGACTCTTATGTAATTGCTGCTTCTGGAGCTGTGAAGCATGAGGACCTTGCTGAGCAAGTGAAGAAGTTGTTTACCAAATTGTCATCGGGTCCAACCATAACTTCTGAATTAGTTGCTAAAGGGCCAGCAATTTTTTCAGGCCATACAACTTAAGCTATTTGTTGGTTCTCCTCCTTAATATGTTGTGCATGTGTTTTGCTACTAGTTTTTGCTTCAAATGTAACTCTAGGGGTGTGTGTGTGTTTTTTTAATTGGTCACCTCTTTAATTTTACCATTGTCATGTTGATAGAGGCAAACCCTTCCTGCTCCTTAAATCAAGATTTGTTGTGGTATCTTTCATTATGCATAGATTTGTAAATTTTTGTCCCTTGGAAAACTTTCACTACTGATCTCCTAACTTAGCACTGTAGCGTCTGTTTTAATGTCTTAAAACCCAACAGGAGTGCATTGCCCTTTGTGAGTGATTTTGGGATGACTAAACCTTATAATCCTTCTTATTGTTTTCCATCAACTGCTTGATCAAAGTAGATTTCAGTGTGGCTCATTTTACTTTTTGGGTTGTGTTGACAACAATGTTGAAGCTTGGGAGGTTATTTGGAATACCAGTCCGTGGAACACATTCCCATGCATTTGTTAGCTCATTCATGGTAGGTGTATAGCTTGCAAGAAATTTTCATACAAAAACTTGACATTTATTAGGCATATCTTATAAACAAATGCTTTATCCTAGACAGACACTGGCCAAATGTGTCATTCAACCCACTGGATATTATATTTTCAACAATTCAGGAAAAGGAAAGAGGAACACCATTTTCTGTCTTTGTTGTTCTATTAGGGTTCATACTCCCTGTCACATGAGTTTAATTAATCCGAATAAGCCTTTTGATTTGGAGTGCCCTTTGTGCTACGCACAATTGGCCATTGCTAAAAGACTCTGAATTTGGAGCGCCCCTGTAGACGCGCCCGCGTGGGCCTCATGCTACAGTTCGGACTCGATTTGTGTCACGGTTCTTAAACTGAACTAAAGAGTCCAAATCTGGCAAATCATTTTGAGAAATAGATTTTTGAAAAAGTAGTGCCAAACATGGAATGCTTTGCCAGATACAGAGTCGCCACCTAAATATTTTTTATGGGAGAATTTAGGAAACCCTGACTCGGTGCCGAAGGCCACATGTCCGTCATCACCGGAGTTGTCTCGGCTCGGGAGCTTGGGTACGATCGGGGAAGGTCAGCTATGAGCACCCCTTTTCGCCCGGTTCAAAGACCGGCCTCTACTAACCGTGATATTTGTTTTTGAAAACTTTATGTGTTCTTAAACCAATTGTTAGCCTAGAATTACTATGTTATGCGCGTAGCAAACAAGTATAGACCAAATCGCCTAAATTGGAACAAAACATTTCATGTTTGTTTTGAAAATGGTTTGCTACTCGCAAGTAGGCTAAAATGCAGGTTTTGCCACCCTCAAGTGGGCTTTTAGAAAAGATGGTTTTGCCACTATCTAGTGAGCTTTAAAATTCACAGTTTTAATGTGTTATTCCAATTTAAGCAATTCGACCTCCACCCACAGGCATTCAAACAGTTTATCTCATATAAGCACTTAGCCGCATGGTAAGCATTCTGTCATGTTAACATTCACACGCATGCGAGATGCTAAAGCATAAATACTTACGTTGTACTCCGTGCCAAAACAATAAACTAGTTAGCAAACATGCGTGATCCTAGTTCATGTCAAGTTGACTAATGCAGCACATGCAAGATGCAATTAGAGTAGGCTCGGCTAACCTAAACATGGCATGTGAAATGCAACCAATTAATGCACGTATTCAATTTGGGATTGAAATACAAATGCAGTTAGAATGATGTACCGAGCCCGGTGCATGCAAAACAAATGTATGGATGCACGCATGCATAGCATAAGGTAATTTAAATATGCCCTAGTCTACCATCATAAGCAGGTAAATAAAAGGGAAGAAAGAAGTGGAGGTTGGAAGACATGCACACCACGCACCCACACTTATTACACAATTGCCCTCACTCGGAGGGTCCAAATAAATACTACAGGCCGAATAAATAACTAACCACATTAATTATTACAGAATTTCTAATTACTGAACAAAATGAATGCAAAAAGAAGAAAGGTGGCCACAGCCCCCGCCTTGGGATGCGCGAACGATGCAAGCTTGAACCCGTCTTGCCCGGAAAGTTCGTACCATACCACTGCCGCCTCGGTTTACACTGCCTTGCTTCTCTGAACAGTGCCAAAGTACTGGGACAGGCTTGTTGCATACTACAGAGTGCCACCGGCTAGGGGAAATGCCCACCGGCAGTGCATAATTTCCATCGGCAGATTATGTAATTATCGGCCAGCCACAAATTGCCGGTCGGCACTAAATGATGCCGGTCGGCAGAAACTCCCTGCAGAAGACAGTTTTTGACGGCAACAAGAACAGACAGTGTATGGCATGGAATTTCAAGCAAGTGTATGCATGGCCACTCTCCCAATCATGTAATGGACTCAAGGGAGTATGCCCCTCGACCCTCGGGCCATCAATTACGCATGATGGCCTAAGAGACCAAGTTTTGCAATTTAATGTAAAAATGCAATGCACACACAACATACAAGAGACCCAACCTCAATCATGGTTGGTCAAGAGGCGAGGCAATGCACAACAATGCACATGCAACCTAAGCATGCAAGCAAACATACAAACATGCAATATAATTACATGGCACACACAACGCTAACAACATAACATGGACAACGCATTGAAACATGGCATACACAATGCAAGATGGACTTACACCAATGTGAATGGACCTCAGCCGCACCCACACCAGTGGCCATTAGATGAAATGAGACTCTCGAAGTACGTGCACGCATGCATGCAAACCGAGAACCGAACCTACGGCACGGAATGCCACTCTAACAAGACATGGCAAGATGATATGCTAGCATGCAAATTTCAGAAGCTAAACATGACCCGAAACAGCCCCGAATCATGGCAAAATGGCACCCGATGCATGACATGCGACCCGAAATGCAAAATTAGGCATACGCAATGGCCTACAGCTATACAAAGCATACATTATTTGATCATGACATGTGAAG